>PNEQ01030978.1:0-91063 GCA_003012365.1 Medauroidea extradentata
GGAATTTTTGTGTATAAATATATTTTTTGTATTTTTAAATGTAAATAATGCTAACTTAAGGACATAAAACTGAAGTTTTATTATTAAAGTATCTAATTTATACATGCTTAATTAATAAAAAAGATAAAACAAGGTCACTGTCGTCAGAAAACAAAATCTTGCCCCCCCCCCCCTGGAAAAACCTGAAATGACGCCCCTGGTTCGCGGCATTCGAGACACACCCCTCCTAACTAGAATAGGGAAAAAATCCTTACTCGAAGATTTTCGAAATTTTCCTTTACCAATTTACCAACTTCTACATTAAAAAAAATTGCATTGAAATAACAACGAAATGGAATTATGCATCTATTCAAACGATTGTTACTAATAAACTGTTTAAAGTTAAATGTAGGCCTAGTAACGAAAATTATATTATGAACATGGCAATTCTAAAACACCTCTCGAACAATAAATTACGTGTTATAACGTTGATATTATGGAGGGGGAAGGGATGGTAGCCTACTTCGGACGTCTTCTACTAAAATAACGTTCCAATTTTTTTTTTTTTTTTTTTAACTCGGGAGTTAGAACTTTCTTTTTATCTGCTACCTGATCACGGCTTATGCCGACAACAACACATTTTGTCCTATCGTCTTATGTCCGAGAAATGCATACTTTTATATTTACACGAAATAGTGTAAGTTTTTTAAACGTTAAGATATAAGTGTTTAGATGTTACTATATGTCACTACATTTTCTTGATATGGAAAGTTCCGATAACGGCATGTCAATGTAAAAATTAGTCTCAACGTAAATCAACGAACTTACTGAAATGATATAATTTACACTAAAATTATATGCCAAGGTCTATTTGAAAAGTTATAGAAACACGAAACAACGTTTATGTAACTTAAAAATTTTGCTAAATATATTGTACTAGCAGTACGCCCGCGGCTTTGCTCGCGTGTATTACTCATAGGTAGTTCAGTTATCAAGCGAGGAATGACAAATATGCTAGTTGAGCTAACTCTGCAGCAATATAAGTAGCTATAGCTTTCTACGCGATAAGCAGTCTTTAGTTTGTCCCTGCTACTAACAGCGACTTCGCCTAGGCTTTATTTATAGTCACAGCAAAGTTGACGTTCTGGGGTAATTACACACTGTTAAGTGTAAGAGGTTAATCGAATAATATACGTAGTTTACGTTGTATTTAGTCTGATTTCCCTCGAGCACAACCATTGGTGATGGTGCCCTCAATAACACATTTGTTTTTCAAAGCCTTCACTTGACGTTAAGTGGCATTAAAGAATTTTGGCGGGATAATGTTTCGCTGAAATATAAAAATATTTGGTGCCCAAACCTTGAGGTTGGTGAGAAGGTATTTGTAGGCTGATGCTGTCGAGTAGCTTCAGTAGATGGTGAACTGCATAATCCATTTCCATCACTTATGAACGACTTCATCCATATTATACGAATTTCATCTGACTTGCAGTTTTTTTGTGCAAGACTTGCACGTTTGTAACAGCCTTTAAAATGAATTTCAGCCCTGAACTTCCCGAAAAATAGATCGGATCTAGAAACAACTGCGCTACATAGCGTCGAAATTATTCATGAAAACTACTTTAAAAATGAAATATTAATTTCTTTGCCTCATAGAGGTTGTACAACACCGCGTCTCGATAGAGATGTAGAATGAAACTCCCGTATAATTTATTTCTCGCTGGTCGTACTTGCTTTTCGTATCGTCTGCCTTGAAAGTTAACAAACGAAGTTTTCTATTTAATTAAGTTATCTAATAAAATAAAAAACTTGCATAACTTTTTTAGGTAGTTACGTAACCATCATTCTGACGCGAATAAAACCTCAATAACTCTACTGGTTAGATAAGTATCATCTGCTGACTGAAAACAAATTTTATGCCTTTTAACCCGTTTAGATGTCAGATTTCAAAAAATCTTTATTTGTCACATATATATTTGTTCAAGTATCCAACTGAGTAAAAATCACAACGACAACTCATTCAATCAAAGCAAAATCGATAATTCATTAAAAATCACATATCACACTTGTACAGTTGTGAGAGTGCGAATTTTGAAAAATCTCAAAATCTTTCTTCGGCCATTTACGTCATAATCATCCTGAATGAAAAATAAACTGAATATCTCTATGGGTTCGATATATATTGAAGATTTATCTAAAAGACATTCAAGGTCTTTTGACCTCCTAAGAGACTGAATTTCGAAATACCCTTGTATCACATTTTAGACTACTTTACTGGTGTCTCTTGGACGTGAAAAACACGACAATAGCCCGTTGTGTTCAAGATATATCGACGATTAATTAAAAACGCACTTCATCACTTTTCACCTCCTTAGGTGAGTAATTCCGAAAATTCCTGAATTTACGTTTCAGGTATTTGAGTAAGCATCAATCATAAACAAAAATCACGTCGCTTTTAAAAAATCAATTGGATCTATATATATATCGACTGTGAATCGAAAACACATTTTACATTTTTTAAAAATATTTGGGGCCGAATTCGGAAAATATATTTTAATTGTATTTGGGATATTTTAAAATTCATCAATCTAAAGCAAAGAGCACTTCGATATCTTGATTGGTTCGATAGACATGGTGGAATAATCGAAAACATATTTCACGTATTTTTACCCCCTTAAAGAATTTCGAAACGTTTTGGAGTCCAGTCATAGACATTTTATACGTACCAATTGAAGTAAAAATCACGATAGTCAATTGTGTTTCAGTGATATAGACGATTCATAAAAAACACATTTTGTACTTTTTTTTACTGCTTGGAGGTTGAATTTCAAAAAATCCTAAAAACACTCTTTGGGTATTTACGTAAGCAACGTTTTGAAATTAATACCAACTCTCTGTCATAAATGATTCGATAGATATCGATAGTTAATCGGAAACACATTTAAGATATTTTCACCCCCTTAAATGTTGAATTTCGAAAAACCCTTTAAATTCGTTCATATGCATTTTATGTGTATCCTACTAAAGTAAAAATAACGTTGATAGGCCGTCGGGTTCGAGCTCTGTCAACGATTCTTCGGAAACACATTTCACCCCTTTTCACCTCCTTAGAGGTCGAATTTCGAAAAATCCTTTCTTAGTGCTCGCCTACGACCTGAAGGGAACCCACACAAAACATTTTATGATTATAGGTCCAGTGGTTTGGACTGCAATTTGATATGTCAGTCAGTGTTCGCTTTTATAGTGTAGTATAATAGAATTTTAATTATTTAGGACGGTTTCAGATACCGTAACATAAATACCATACGTTTAAATTTTTTTCCCTGTGTGCTGTAATACATGTACAGTCTTAGCGTAGAGTCGGGTGAGGTGGGAGGTTTTTTATAGCCCTCTAACAACAAGGTCTTAGGAGCTGATGAGGATGAAATGGCGTGAAGGGACAACACAACATCCACGCTCGAACCGAGATTCGAACCCAGGATCCCTTGAACAGTAGACAGGCGCCTCTACGCTACTAAGGCCAGCTCATAATGCCAGAACATGACTAACTACCTAATTTTTAATAACTAATTTTCTATATCAAGAATTCTGTGGTAAACGAATTTCTAA
Organism: Medauroidea extradentata; assembly: GCA_003012365.1. Taxonomy (NCBI): domain Eukaryota; kingdom Metazoa; phylum Arthropoda; class Insecta; order Phasmatodea; family Phasmatidae; genus Medauroidea; species Medauroidea extradentata. The sequence goes on from PNEQ01030978.1 coordinate 3,589, forward strand.
ACAACTCGCGTTTCGATTTGAATATAATTTTACGTCCATAAACATCTGCGCGCGAGGTTTAGAAAAAAATTACAATTAAGATGTCAGCCGTTTTAAAATGTTATTATTATATAGCTCTGAATGTTATAATGTTGATAAGCATAAAAATAAAATTTTTACAATTTAATGATTTCAAGCTCTAATTTTCCTTTAACTTTAAAACAAAACATACAACTAACAAGTGCTACCTAAAAATACTCCCAGTAATAAAATATTTACTACGCAAAAAAATGGATCCAGCGTATTAAAAGAATAGTTAAGATTTTATTCTGGATTGATTATTCCAATCATTCGTTCGGCATCTTACCTTCACCTTGACGATATGTATTATATTTTCACACTTTAACAGCAACAAGGTTATAAAAAAACGTAGTTTATTTTCGATCGTTGTTACTACCAATTAAAAAAAAATATTATAAAACAAAGTATTTTGTTTGTTCAACAGAGAAATAAATTGTACTCGTGACGAAATTACTGCAGTCAGTTCGCGGGCCTTTCTCAGTTTTACAATTTGAGGATCTTCGGTGATGATATGCTGGCTATTATCATAAATCATTGGTGCGGGAACGAGGCGCGAAACGATTCCGGTGAACAAATGAAGCGCGACGGGAGTGTTGTAATCTGCAGCGAGCTCACAAATATTGCCCGGCTGCCGGCCCGCACACAAATTAGTCGGCAGCCAGTCGGCAAACAACAAACACGCTCGCCGGTCGATATCCCCCGCGCCAGGTTTGCTTGATTTTTCACTTCACCACACGCACGCACGCACGCATAGCCCTGCATTATCGCTAATTGAGTTGGTTCAACACTTAACCTCGTTCAGCCTGCTGATAAATTGGACGCAATAGAAATATTAAGCGGCGACACAGGGGAAAATTTTTATCCGGATAGAATTTTAAACAAAGTTGTTCGGCACAGATTTTATCACGTGTTTGTGAAAGTATAAACAGAGGAGTTTTTATTTATTGCCTGCTGTCAAATATGGACAAAAATGAAGCAGATAATTAAATAAATATTTAATTGACTTATGGAAAACAAACTGAAATTTTAGAAAATTTACCCAAGACCTTGGTAGGTATATAATAAGTTTGGATAGTAAAGATTATCAAGGTCTAGGAGAAAATGATTGATTTATTGCTTCCAATAAGACTACATTGCTATATGCATTATATACAATAGTATACGATTCGATACAACAGTCCTTACATAGCTGATATACTTGACAGAACATTTATAAAATTTCATGCCTATCACATTACATACTCCTCCATGTGCATAAAACTTTAGTATAGGTCATTTGGGATAAAGTGAGCAGAAAAAATTGAACCTTTGAAAAATATAGCTTGCCTTAACTGCATGTAATTCAATAATACATATAGTCTCCTTACTGCTTGTATGGTTGGCAGCGAAATTACGTAATATAGTTCCGTTAGTTTCCTACTTAAATACACGCAATAAAGAAACAAAATCAACCGAAACAGACATAACTGTATTTTATACAATTAATAAACTTTTTTTATTAAACTGTATCTATTCATACTGACCATACAAATCATTTTACACGTGCAAACATCAAGTGATGTGTCCAGCGAGGTTAGACATGTCCCGTCGCTAGCAGTCACGAGCGGAAAGATACGAATTGGCTGAAAATAGAACTTTAACAGGACTTTCTTGAGTGTTCACTTTATCCCGAACCGCCTATAAAACATCTATTATATGTCCATAACCCAAGCTAATTGCAATAACCCAAAAACACTTTTTAATCATTACAACCCTAAAAGTCATTTAATGTACGAAAATAACATAAACCTGAAATTATTTACATGATTATATTTTTACTACGTATATGTACATATTCCTTCCGTATCCACGTAAACAGAGAATTTTATACATATAAACACTCACCCTCTTAGAATTATATTATCTACCTATGTTCTAAAATCCTACGAACCACTGTGGCGTAAAAATTAATTTCAACGACAACTTTTTATATCTATAAATTTTTTTTAAATTTCTTCACAACTGTAAGGAATAGTATAGAGCAACTTAGAACATAAAATTTAAACTATTCAAAAGCTGTTCGTGGTAAAGTGAGTACATCTTCGTAGCGTTTCGTGACGGGTAAGTTTGACGCAGGTTAAGTTTTAAACACTTACAAGTGAAATGTTCGCTTACCTATCCTACCCTCGGGTGAAGACTCTTCAGAGTATAACTTACCCCGGTCCAAGGGTCGGTGTGCCAGGCAGGGCAGTCATCCTCGCCGCAACTCTCCTGGTGACGAGGTCTATGACCGTGGCACATGTGGTCAGCTACCTGCAACACAACGTAAGCCCCAATAACACGACACAAGACAAACTCTACTCTCGTAAGTTGACAGCGAAGTCATTACAGACAGTGCCACATAAAGTAACACAATGGCAGGAACTGAGAGATAAGTCAACCGTGGACTTTGTTAAAGGCGCCGCATACCTTCAGCAGTTCTGCGTGTTAGAAGCTCAGACATGACGGAACTACAAGGGTGACCGTGATGCGCGCGTCAAATGCCGCACATCGCAGCGAGCCAAGTGCTGACTAGTGTGCAAGATTCCCTCCGATCCATTTTTACTGTGGGACTTAAGAGGTGACCATGTAGTTGTATTGTTGGAAAGTCTGTAGCATTGTTCATGCGCGTTTTCTACCTGAGTTTCTGACACAACCGCTTAATACTTTTTGAATGACGGCATTCTGAAAAGTCAGTTTTTAGCTAGGTTGAAGGACTTTGAAACAGTTTTTTTTTTTAATGAAGTATTGTCTTAACAGTTACATTCAGTCCTTTTCCGAAGTGTCTTTTCTTTTCGTACATCGGAACAATGAGCATATACGGAATAATTTCGTAAATAAACATATTTACCCACACATCACAACATATTTGAAGCGCGTGGTACACGGGGCCCTGAACAAACCTTCGGAGAAACCACCCGTAGTGATTTCAGAAAGCCAAAGTCAGGATGGTCGGAGTCTGGAATCGAGCCCATATCCTGCTGAATTTTTTTTCCGACGTTGCGCTACCTCATTCGGTGCAACACTCGTGCTCGATGCCTAAACCTCGTACGAGAATCTCTCGTTCAAAGCACATCTCGCGCGAGATTAGAAGCTAGAATATGACATACTATTTTTAATTAGAAGATCCGCAACTTGCACGAGAAGACGGGGTATTTCTAAGCTAGTAAGGTTAGTTCTACTACAAGTTAGGAATATTAAAGTTTTTAGTTCGGCAATAGACACATTGGTATCAGCGAGAAGTCAAATTTATGCTGGCTTATATAGAAAAAAAACTGGGTTCTTCGGCAATGTTTGGTTATGCAGCAGACGTTATCACCATAAGCGCCAGAATTTATTTGACCCCTTACCGATACTAACACTTACAGCGGCGGAAATTGTCCCTTGCCAAACTCGTACGAAATAAATTCGATTATCTTCCTAGCCTGTAGTACAATTAATCTCATTGGCATGGGAACTGGGGGGTAGGTACATGGGTACAATGTACCCCCCCCCAAATTTAATAGTGGGTTACAAAATATGATTTGTACCCTCGTACATATTAGTGCATAGCCTATACGTAGAAATAAAAAATCAGATAAACACATACAATATATCAATAGGTACGTTTAATCAACTTTATATTATACTGACTTTAACGTATACAGTTAAACTACTATTAACTTAATAGTATAACAGTTTGAGTAAAAGATTCCGTGCGCTAAGCCTACTTAGACTGTTGGCTTTTTTTGATAACACACCTACTGGACACCCTGCGGATTGTTTTTAAACTGTAAATATTTTAGTTATCTGTCCACAATATTGACCAGGGTCAGACAAGTCCTCTCCTTTCCAGGGTTCCGTCTCCGTAACCACTCGACTACTGTCATCTTCGCAAAGATATTGAAATACGCTTTCAAGTTCAGTGAACGGTTGTATAGGACGAAATATGTTATAATACATATTAGCTGCCCGACCGCGGCTTCTACTGCTATCCTTTAAAGAATTATGAACATTATTTGTAATCTGGGTTTTATTTCCGGCAGAGTCAACCGGATTTTCACATGTGATAAGCGTGCCTGTACGATGCCGCAGTTCGGTTACTTTTCTCAGTGCTCTAGTTTTCCTTGACCTTCATTCCAGACGCTGCTCCATATCCACCTCATGACAACCCTCGCCGCCTCTCAAATCAACTGTCCCCGTCGCAACTATGTCCTCTGTTCTTTTAACAGATAACGACATTTTTGTACATTTCAATAGAAAATTAACTCTTCTGCCAGCTGCCACTAATATGTGCGTCTGTAATAGCATAACAGTTCCCCGTCGCCATTCCTTACACGGAATTCGAAACCTAATCTTTTTATCAGTCTCCCAAACAACTACGTCAAGATAGGTCATCAGAATTGTTAAAAAGCAAATGTGTACCGGTATATACAGATCCGTACCCAAAGAGGTGTATATATTAAAATTACGCCAAAATAACAACTTTAAAATTATTTCTGTTTCTGTAACATTTTCCACCTTTCTATTTCTCAAACTGTCTAATATTGAAAAAGGATGAAATAGCTTATTAGGTATTTACGTAAGTTCAATTTATTTTCATAAATCATCTCGATATCTACACGTCTACGAGATACAGAAGATTAAGAATGAGGGGACTTCCCCCCGCAAAAATTTAATATATGATTTGCTTTATCGACATTCATTGTGGCTATTATTTTCTGTAACGAAAAGTTTCTAGATTTCATAATTTTTGTGTACAAGCAGGTCAAAGCCCAGATTTGCATAAAACGGTCTTATATAAGAAACGAAAACCATCTGACTTAGAGAACTGAAATAATTCACGATGAAAACAGTGTCACAGGTTAGGTAAAGATACTTTTAAAAAAATGTAGTAAATGTATTTTTGTGTTTTCAAAAAATTGTTGAATTTGAAATAAGAAATTGCCAATATTTTGCAATTTTTTAAAATACAGAAATATCAATGCTAGTTTTTATGCATGTCTTGACGTAGCCCGTGACACTGTTCTTCAGTGTGAATTAATTTGTTTATTTACGTAAGTTGTTTATTGTTTCTTGTATCAAACCATTTGATGCAAATATGGGATTTGACATGCTACTTTACAAAAACAATGAAAGCTAGAATATTTTCATTACTGTGAAAAAATTTCAATGCATGTCTAGAAAACAAACCATATCTCATACATATATATAAAAATGATTAAAACAATTAAAATTTGGCGAATACTCCCCCCCCCTTAATTGAAACCACAATTCGGTTATTTTTTAATGCCCTTGGATGTTGGATTTTAAAAGTACTGAAACTACTTTTTAGAGATCTGCGTAGGCTTGATTTTGAAGCAACAATCAATTCGATACCACAACGGGTTTAACAGTTATCGTTCCTACACCCCTGAGAAACATCGACGATGGTCATGAGATAAATAAGTAGCGAACGTTCGTAATCAGACACGTCCTTCTTACCAGTTCATAGAGAAAGTTGGAAAATTCAATTATTGTAATAGTTAACTATCAATAAACATGATTATCCAAAGGGACAGTAATTAAGTTAATTGAATCTTTGTTAATACCAGTACGTTGCTCGCCTCGTTTATGTAGAAGAATGGTTCAATTAGTTTTTAATTTTTTAAACATATTTGATTTTCAGTGTTCGTTCTTCGTCTATATATTGATAATTTAAATGAGAGTTAGTCATAGTTTCAGCTGTACAAAGGAGAGCCTGATGAATATAGTAATAAAGTAGTCATCACAGACACACGTTTAAAACTAGTAGATAAATGGACGCAAAAATTACATGGCAATTAATAAAATACTATACCTCTGATTTTTTTTTTCGTTACAACTAAATACGTATATGAATTGTGCTAACATAATAAATGCTACATTCCGACAGATACTATCGATCATTATCCTGCAAAGTAGAGTGTTTACCAGAAGGTGTCTGGGTGAAATGGTTTTGAATTTTATTTTCTTGATATCCTTGCATGAGAGTTCACGTGAGAGGTCTCGTACAAAATAACATCTTTCGTTGAGAAAATGCAATTCTAAAGAAGCTGTAATATGATGCAAGATATATGAAAAACACACGCGATATGATATCCTCAAAATAGGTACAACGCACTGACTTTAAAACTTATCCTGTTAAAACGGTACCTCTGGGAGATTTTTACAGGTTTTAGGGACTCGCTGTGCTCCTCGAATCACATGGCTGACGTCGAAACCATGTTCATACTCTTCTCAAACCTTGTGCAACATCATAGTGGTGGTGATGGACTCTACTGCAGCTGCGATTTGCTGGCTTAACTGTTCCAGTTATTGTAGTTGGGGTGGAAAAAAAAAAACATCAACTTTCATTTATTTAAAAAAAAAATCTCAAGTTGTTATGTCTAGTGATCGTGGTGGCATTCTGGACCACACGTCATCATCAGCACCTGCACGGCTGAGCAAACGTACTGGAAGGTGTGTGTTTAGGTGTTCCCGTACGGCCAAGTGGAAGTGAGGAGGTAAGCCATCTTGTTGCAAGATGAAGTTGTTAGAGTCTTTTTGAAATTGAGGCCACGAATAAATCAAGTTGAAGTAGTAAATGTATCTGACGATTTTCTTCATGAAAAAGAAGGGGTCGTAAATCTTACTCCTCGACATTAAGCAGAGCACATTAATCTATGGACCAACTTCAGGGTGTACGGTTTCATGTGCATTTTGAAACTATTGTTTGTGTGATCTGAAGCTGTCAACCTTTCTCGGCGTGTTGATTTCTGTCGGCTTCGAAGGAAATTGCACGAAAGCAATTCACATTTGCTCAGACACAGGAGGGTGATTTGCAAATGCAGCCCTTCTCTTCAAAGTGTTTGTACCAGGTATTAATGGATACTCTGCTCAGTGGCTCCTGGTGAAATTGTGTGTGAAATGATCGTTGAACAGCAGTTACCAACTCTGCTTTTGTATATTGAAGAACATACCATATCTTCTGTTGTGGTATAGTTGTCATTTTCTGGACTACCACTTTCTGTCACCGGCAGTCTACAACAAAAATTGCGCCCATGTTACTGATAGGAAATAGTTTTAAGCGAGCGATTTCAACAGTTCCGATTTTATGCATTTATGAAAGTTTAATATTATTTTGTGCTCATTGTATAACGTGTCCAATTTTTGGTTGCGAGGTTCCAAAATAAATTCTGAACAAACGTTCATATCGTTCGAATTTCGCTGGTAACTACGCCAACAGTTTTCTTATCATAGATACAAATAAATATAATTTGAAATGCGCGTAGCGGAATTTGAAAAGTTATACAACAATCATTATCTCAGTTTTTAATTTATAATGGTACCGGGAAGCATAAATGACACAGATATTTAGAAAACCATAGTGGTAGTTATTATTTTTATCACGTTAGTAGTTATTTTAAAACTATGTATGTATGTTTTCGGTAGCATGATGGCAACAGAACATCGACAAAGGCCGTAAACAGTTTCTACAAGGAGGCAAAGTGCTGCTAGATATGTGCGTGAAATATTTTCTAATAGGCTTTTTGTATTCTAGCATGATAAAAGCCGGGACAAGAATCCGAGCTATGAGGTGGGATGCGAGTGGTCTAACCACCACACGACCGTGGGCGGGCTTCCAGTGAGAGGGGAAGTGCTAGGTGTCAGGGACACCGAAGTACGGGAGTCTCTTCATCTTCACTGCTTTGATTTTCACGGGTAGAGACGCGAGCTTCTAGTTTGCGACGATGGCAACAACAACTGGACACAGAAGTAAGGGTTGTGGGAAAGGTGGAAGGCAGTAGGCTCTCTCATAAAGCCGGCGTTGTCACATCTGGACCAAGGAAGGGAGGGTAGATGGTAGGAGGAAGGACCGGCGGAAAGGCGAGTGAGTGTGTAACTTGATTTGTGCCCCCAGCGCGGCCCTACGTCGGTCCCAGCGCCGTCGTCTGTGTAGTCCTCGGGGATTGAATTAGCGGGATTGGAAGGCAGCTGGTCGTTGAGTCAGCAGTTTCCCCTACTTTTCCTTCCCCTTATCTGACCAGCGGCGAGAAGAACTGCTTATGAACTATCTCGCCACTCATTACTCACTGAGTCCTCTTCTTACCTCGCCAGATATACCTCTTCTCTTGCCGCCTACCTGCGCGCTAGAGGTCCGCTCATCAAATGCCACATCGCCACAACGAGCCAAGCGCTCAACTATCGTGTAAGATTCCCGCCGATCCATTTTTACTATCTGACTTATAAGGAGGCTGTCTGCCCGTGCCATCGAGCGGTGTGCAGGGCTTTGGCCGTTATTAGATTATTCGAAAACTACTCATCGTACATGAGTCATGCCTGCTTAGGAATATCATTTAAAGAACGTCACATGTGTGTATACCCATTTAAAGTTCACCACTACTCATTAAAGCATATTTTATAGCAGCCGAAAAAGGCGAAAATGGTAGTTTTCGCGGTCTTTTTAGGTACGTAAATCTTGACGCAGAATATTAAAAAGGCGTGTACAATACAGTTTCAGTATTAATAATACATAATGGAATGATAGGGTCAGCACTGGAAGTCACATAGAGACGCGTTGTCGAGAGAAGACAGCAGGCCAGTCGAGTGACTTGCGCCTAGAGGCTAGGGTGAGGCGTGATGCGCGTACTGTGTCGTCCTTACCGCTTCCGCTCTTCTATACTTCTAGCGTGCAAAATGCGTTCACCCAGACGGCCACCTTAGGCGATGATCATATAATTGAATCAGGAATTTGCAAAAGGTACCAAGTCCACTTTTTAAGAAAATTCAGGTTATACGAGATTTCGACTCTCCAATACACTCTCTTGGCAGTCAGTAACAAAAGAAATCAAGTCCTATACAAGAAATACGTTAAACGGAATAGTAAATATAAAATATGTGGAACTTGCAAAGGTTACCTAGTCCTGGACTTGGCCCCTTTTATGAATGACAAATGATATGGACATTACAGGAGCATTGTGATTTTCTACTTTAAACAATGATGTTACTACCAGTTCGTTTACAAATCCGATGTGAAAGAAGTTGTTGAAGTACATGGACAGCTCCATACCTTTAATCTTCAACTCCCAGGACAGTTGAGACCCGTTGTAATGCTCACAGAAATAGAACTGTACCAATTAAAAAATAAACACTTGAAGACATCCGCGATATGTTGCAGTTTATGATGAAGTAGTCACATTCTACGACAACATACTACACTGGCCTGCCACAGACTAGACATGTCCATGAATAAGCCAACAGTGGATTATTTTGTTTTGTTTATGACTTACATTATTGTCTTTGAAGAATCTGTTTCCATGTTGTTCAATAGTTTTTTCACAAGCATATACCAAGGTTACAATAATCTACACCAAGGACATTCTGCTTTCTCTGATAGTGTACTACATAATTTTGCTTTATGGGTATAAAGTGCCAGGTGGTGGTGTTTGCAAAATATGTTTCCATGTACCATATTATTAATTTTTCACAAGAATATATCAACATTGCACTAATATCTACTCAAGATGTTATGTTTTATGTGCCATTGTTAGAATCAACGTTACTTCATTTCCAAAGGCACCAAGTCCACTGGCTTAGTTAATTTATAAAAAGTAAAAAACAAAAGCGTATATACATAAATTATGATTCGTATTATTCCATACACTCTATAGTTTCAAGCTATCCATTATTGATAACCTGTTTCATTCCCAGATCCACAATGATAGGTTGTTTTTGTTGCTTCCCAATAATCTGCTCGCTTGGAGTTGGAAACTTTTGAAAATTCCTGATTCAATTATATTGGTGGAAAGCTTGTGGCAAAGTTCCGTTCACGAGTCTGTCTGAGTTTCAAATAAATCCGGATGGATTATTATGAATTACAACAGAAAGAAAACACTTTTTTAAAAAACCTAAGTCGAAGCAGTTCCGTAAACAATCGTATTTACGAACACACTGCAACGCATTTGAAGTGCGTGATAGACGGTGACCTTAATGATGTCGTCTGCCCAAACCGCCGAGCACTGTACAGAGCTTCAACCGACAGAAGACAAAAAGAAAAATGCTCGACGAACGTGGGTATTGTCTGCTTAGGAATAGCATTCAAACAACTTTACAAGTGGACATTCCCACGATTCATCCAACATGGTTAACTAGATATTTTTGCTTAGCTATATAAAAAAGTTCATTCACATTAATACGAATCAATCGATGGTACACACTTTCAAAAACTAAAATTATATAGTCACCGATCAACGCGTGGGAGAGATGGGATGTTATCGTCAGTGTAGCCCGTATAGCTATTTGCGTCTGAGAGTGCAAAATACAAAACATTTCTGTGTAGGCGGCGCTCTTAACAACTGGAAGAAAAAAAATTCAACAGTTAAATTGCCCGGGGCCGAAGAATTTCGATGAAATTGTTCTTCGGCGTCAAAACGGAGTTCTACAGTGCCTTCTTATGTAGGAAACACGCACAACGCGCGGGGCCGTATGGTTGCAGAAATGCTGTTAGAGCTTTGACGGTGCTACGGCCGGTTATCTCCGCGTGTTTATGAGATATGTTTAAATAAATAGCTAACAGAGAATCATCCAACGCCGTAGCTTACAGGTGTTTTACGATAACATGAGCAGTTTTAACATAACCATTGAAAAAAATCTTTCTGACTGCAAGTACTATTCAACATTAAAGGTACGACACTCATTAAACGGTTGTCCGCAAATTAAAAAATGCATTTACACATATTTTGTAAAATATTTACTGATTTATTTATATTTCATACATTTCATATAGTTTTATAACGTTTATGTTTCTACCGACTGCACAGTTTTAATACACACCAGGAGAGAGTAAAATGGATTCACAGCACTGACAAATTACACGGCAATTAACAAAAAAAAAATTTAAACAAGTTGTAACCATTACTGAAAAAAACATGTTTTACTAATTTAATTGTGACAGTAACGTTACTCTTCTTCGAAAAATTATATGTTAATGGTAATGAATTGTTATACCCTAGGATCGAACGTTCCCATGTGAAAAAATTAATGTGTCACACAGTTGAAAAAAGTCCTGGAAATTCTTAAGCTTATTTCTGTGAAAGTAACTGTTTTTTAATTTTTGTTACACTATATAGAAAATGATTCTAAGCTAAATCTTATAAAACTTACTGTTCTCCTTACGAGTAACTACTTCTGACCTGTGGTTGTATTACTTTGACAGTCCCATATATTTTCATCTTTCTGTTCGTGTGCACGCAGATTTTGCGCTGTAATCAAAATAATTCCCAAGAGATCCCGTACGTTGTCAAGTGAAAGTATAGAAACTGCAGTTTGAGGGCGAATGAAGCTGCGAGCTGTTCCACGCAGTTAAAATTATTAATATTTTTCTCTTTGTAGGTTCAGTAAGATTTTTACACTGTCTTTGTGGAGAGCGAGGTTAAGGGGTCTGAGAACGTAGTCACACTAGAGGTATGAACGTGTTTGCGAAGTTACACGCATAAACAGAATAAAATCAATGAACTTTCTAACTTCAATACATTTGGAACCTGAATTGTAACATATTCAATTACTAGCACATCGACACTCGATATTAGTGACTTTTTAAAATAATATATTGTATATAACTGCAATGCTGCTGTGCGTGTAAAATGAATATAAAAACTTTAAACGCAAAATTTTATTTACTTATCGAGTGCAAACCTTTGTCACTCAGATCATTACTCGAAGCTGTCAATAGGAGAGAGATAATATGTCTTTCAAAAGTACACATGAAAATTTAGAGAATGCGATCTAAACTAGTTTGGAGCTCGTGTAACCTCTACACGAAGTTTAGGTGAAAGTGAAGTAGTCCTGTACACTGCGTGACCGCCGTTTAAATTTTATTCACATCTAGGATGTACATTAAAACCATGATAACTATTAGTGGCTATGTGTTATGTGAACAATTGTACGCGCCCACCCGTTGCGAAGCATTTATTACTTTAGTTATAATACCAAAACATTCCTCCGCGTTTTGTAACGCCGACACAGATTATCAGTTCCGTTTCTTTGATTACGAACGCATGTATTTTTTTCTTAAGTCAGTGATGTTGCAATACTGTAATGAGAACAGCCAGTCTGTTCACAGAACAAATTCCAGTAGTATGTATATTTATAAATTTTAAAGTCTGAAGTTACATACGTTTTATGTTATTCATGACAAAAAATACATATTATTTATTTCCCAGATATGATAAACAATCAATTAAATTGAAGTTGATGGATGTTCTGGCAGAAGCTTGGTTCATAACTGCTGGCCGAGGGGCGGGGGAAGGAAGGAGGAGGTGCCGAGCGATGATAACCACGATGCCGCCCAAGGCCGACTAAGCAAGGCGATTCTGGGGTGGCACGCCATTATCTTCCGCATCATGAGTACGAGGGGACAACACAACACTAAGTCCTGAACCCGGAGAGGCAACTGTAAATCCGGCAGGGAATTGAACCAGCGATTCTTGACCGAGCGGCCAGCAACTCTAACCACTGGGCCAAGCGATCTTGACAATTAAATTGAATGAGTAGAAAATTCTAATGTGCTTATTTAAGGTTCATATTAGCATTTACCTGTAAATGGAATTTTAAGACCATACTTTCGGTGTTAGTAGATGAATTTTTACCCTCATTATCTCTCATTAAATATTAAGGAAATTTGAAAAACACAAATTTAGTGTGTACGCATAACTCACATAACTTCCTTTCTCAAAACATTTCAAGAGACAACGCGTGAAGACTGATTATATGACTTCACTAGCCGATTATGACGCTGTCTCTATTTCTCTATTTTACTGTTTTTGCGATACTTATTTATTTTTTAGCCCAAAATAGAGCATACACCGTCAACGATCTTACATTTTGTTTAAAATGGTTTCTAGACTGCAGTCTGTTAGTTAAACACTATGACACATGAACATTTGAAATAAACTACCGATACCTGAACACAAAAATGAAACACGTTCTTAATCAAAATAAAGTGCCCACGAAAAAAAAAAAATCAAGAACTCTGACTCGTATGCAGGATATTCCAAACTCGCCAACTGACACGGCCGGCTGGGATTCTTCAGAAGAGGGGAAGGGGAGGAATTGGCCATGAACGCATGTAACCCTCTCTGCATACGTCCCAGAACAGTTAATTAATTGTGAGAACATTGCACGGATGACGTGCACACAGGACGACTGGGTAGAGCGTGTGGAATATTGACGAGCTGCAGTAACAGAGTTGCCAATACCGGCATGCAATTACATGAAATGCGTATAATTTGAAAGCAGAAGTGTAATGTAGCATGATCACACATCTGCATGGATTTAAGCCTGTTTAAGAAAAAAAAATTCTGAATTTTTTCTTGAATATATTTGATTACATAATACACAAAAAAGTTATTTTGTAAAAACTTCTTTTAAATTATGTGTGATGTTATCGCACCATACTATTTTATTTTTTCATTTTCAAATTTGCATAGATTTCGTTGATTTGTTTAATTTTAAACGATTTGCTGTTTTTCGATTGTACTTTATTTTAAGGTTAGTCCACGGCAAACGTTTGGCGCGTTGTAAATAATTATTATTCAGGGTATTGCAAAATGGAATGTAAATAATTCGGGGGAATATTCCTCACAATTACGAAAGTCTGAAAACCCACCGTTTCTGCACTGCAGATCTCATGGCTTACAGCCAGGGGCGGATCTACGGAGGGGGGTGGGGCGTTGGGTTAGAGGTGACACTGGTGGTGTCAAAAAAACTTGGGAATGAAATGACTAATTTTGTACTTTTGTATTTTTATTGACCTTGAACATCACATAATGTTACAAATACAGTATTTATAATTAGAATGCACACTTAACACACTGCTAATGGTAGCTAGTAAGTACAGGTTTTATGTATTTATAGTAAAGTCTTATACTGTTATTTACGCGAGCGCAAAACAACGTATGCAAGATTCGTTTACTACTGTTGGGTTGGTTGTACTGATGGGAAAAGGGGGTGGAAAAAGAGGGGGAGTAAATGACAATAAATTGTTGCCGCGGGCGAAGGAAAGCCTAGATCCGTCCCTGCTTACAGTGCGTGACGCTCGGGCTGTATTATCATACCGTGTATTACATCGTACAGTGCGTAGCGCCCAACTCAACACGACTCTACAGTATGCAGCTGCCAATAACACCTGCAGCGACAATACACAGCAACATGATCCAGATAGCGCGCCATGCACATTGTACGTCATGTAAGGTGAACTGTGCAGACAAGACGCATGTTGGACCTATATTCATATAATATTGTTTTATTGTTCCCCCAAAATAGTAATGCGCAGTTTCGTAACAATTTTGTAACAGCGATTACACGCTACAAAGGAGCAACTACAGGGAAATAAAAATTCCTTTAGCTGGTAACTAAAAAACCTTGTTAATTTGTGTAATATTGACCCGATAACACCAGCAATTATCAATTACTCTTGTTTTCAACATAGTTATTAACAAATGTTGTGAAAATATGCTTGAAAGTTGGTAAAATACCATGAAATGACAAGATGCAGTAAAATTAAATGTGTTCACCGAATATATTTTGTGAACACTCCAAACATGAATATGTTAGTATTTACGTATTATCAGCGGGTTTTTCATAAATTCCCGATGAAGCAGTTCCAGTGAACTAATTAAGTGTCAGCCTCTCTCTTCTGCGTGTTGATTTGTTGCTTTTCCTTGCTTATTATTGTTTCACGTCAGAAAATTCCAAAAGTACCGCAATTGAAACATAGTTACTGATCTTACCCTTCAATAGAAAGGAAGTGAACTAGGAATATGTCTTTTTTTGTATAAGTTAACAAAAATAATTATTTCAGTTTACTTTCATAAAAAAAGACATAATCATGATTTCCTAGTTCATCAATAGCTATGTTTCCATTTTTGTACTTATAGAATTTTAACCAAGGAAAACCAACAAATAAATACGTAGAAGGGAGACCGACTCTTAGAGCCACTGGTATTCAGTGCATATTCACACTTTCTTTTTCAAAATATTAACCGATTCTTTGTTAGATTGTGTATGCCGTGTATCGGCGTGTGTTTTGAACTTCAGGGTCGTCGTGTCATCGTGACTCCGGTAACCTAGGCGGTATATCACGACGTGACGGGAAAGTGAGCACGAACTTGCCGTCACGTCAGCGCTACATGGGCGTTACTGCAAGCTGGCAACACAGCAGTTCCACTGAGCTTTTGCTCCCTCACGCCGTAAATCTTCGTCAACCTCTCTGCGAGACTCGCGCGAGAAAAACCCTCACCGAGTACAACTAGCAGTGTTGCCATATACCCAGGATGAAAAGTCCAACTAACATGTTACAGTTTCCCACTTTTGTGGGTTTTTCCTAGCTGATATTTTACCGCCAAAGTTATATGTAATTTTAAAATAAATACATAAATACGTTAATATCTTAAGAAAGTTACATACATATTTATACATATTTGATTAATCGATTTCCATCGTACAACACCTCACAATTGTCGAACGCTTTTAGTGACACGTCGCCAGGCGTTATCATTCTGAAATAGAACGATGAACTGCAAACACCTGTATATTTACATGGATACGTTGATTCAGACCTCTCTGGAACAACTGTCGCAACAACGCAAACAGGGCTACCATAAAATGAATAACCACAAACCATTTCGCAGGGCTTCCAACTGCCACCTGAATATTCAATACGAACTCTTCTTAACAGTCGCTACACTTTCGTAATGGAATGAGGATTGCAGTTTAAATGTGGAATGTTCGGTACGAATGAATAATATTAAAATTTCTCAAAATTTGGTTGGTTTTTAAATTAGTTTCCCTTCCCCCATATTAAAAGTCCTCGATCAGGGGAAACTTCACTCAGCCTGGTAAAATTGACAGCTAGCCTAAATGTTGCCACGAATCATGCCACGTTTCTTGAACAGCTGCAATAATTGCAGGTAGACCTAGGAAACAATCCGTTGCCTTATGTGTGTGGCGGTGCACTGGGGAACAGAATAAATACCATTGCATTGGTTTAGGCACGTTTGCCGGAAACCAAAAGTCAGAGCACAGTCCATGTAAACAAATCTGGTAAACTTCATAGCTTAGTTTATATAATTTAACGTAAGTCCTCGTAACAATACTAAGCTGGAAAGGCTGAACAGCGCCAGACAAAATCAACACAAAACACACCACATCCAACATTGCCAAGCATTTAAAAGTTCTACTAGTATATGCAGGGATATATATTCATGCATGTACAAAAATATATCTCAAACGATACCTGACTAAGGGTGCTGCTTTTCCTAGACAGCAAGGATGATAAATTATATTCGATGTGACGCAAGAAAATTATGAGAATATTTTTAAAGTGTTTTTTAAGAACGAAATTACTTATATTTGCTGACAGACTAAAGGGTATCGAAAACAAAACACCCTAAAAGGTCCTATAGCAATGTGGATTGCACAGAGATAAACAAAACTTTCAGTGATTTCCAAATATGACGTTCTACTGGCAATCTTCCATATCGAATGTAATTTAGGGGGGAGTTTTACACAATTTTATTATATTTTCAGTTTTTGAGCCACAACATTTATTGAAATTGTATTATTAAAAATTTATCTTCGACAAAGCATAGGTATATTCTTGATAAACTGCTTGACATAAATAATAATGGAATCTTTCATTAATTTGCCATTCAGAATCACCGCAAGAGGGTTCTTGAAAGTAAACCAATTATCATCTTGCAATGATTCTGCATGACAAGTTAATGACATATTCCACTATAATGTATGCCAAGCAGTTAACCAAGAAATAATTCTATGATTTGTCGAAGAGAAAATTTTGAGACTACAATTTGAATAAATGTTATGACTCAAAAACGCTGTACTATTGTGGACATACGCCATTGCGATACGTGTCGTCCCAGAAATCTTAGAATGAGACTAAGAAAAACAAACAACGATAAACGGGAAGGGGGAAGATAAAACAAGCCTAGTTGGCTGTAGTCAACATACCCATAAACCAAAACCACAGAACATTAAATATCTCATTAGGAAATAGTCAACAACACATAACTGGAAAAAATTATTTACATCCAAATATAAAAGTCGAAATACAAAATAATCTGTAAAACTCAGGACATCACAATTAAGACAGTACACACAATATTAGGACTAATACAATAATGGACAAAAGACAGGATAACGACGACGTCACAGACAACAGAGTAGACAACACAACGATGAAGACACAAAATAACAGTAGATTTCCAAAGGCCGACTTTTAACGACGTTTGGCGCCTTTGAAAATCTACTGTGAAATTTTGTGTCTTCATCGTTGTGTCGTCTAGTCTGTTGTCTGTGACGTCGTCGTTATCCTGTCTTTTGTCCATTATTGAATTCGTCGCAATATTGTCTGTGCTGTCTTAATTGTGATATCCTAAGTTTTACGGATAATTTGAATTTCGACTTTCATTTTTGATTGTTTATTATTTTTTTCCGTTATTTGTTGTTTACTATTTCCTTATGGCATCATTCATGTTCTGTGGTTTTGGTTTACGAATGTGTTGAATACAGCCAACTAGGCTTGTTTTATCTTCCCCCTTCCCGTTTTTCGTTGTATTTTTTTAGTCTCATTCTAAGATTTCTGGGACGACATATGTCGCAATGGCGCATGTCCACAATACTACAGTTTATCATTCTGTCCCGTTGCAAGAAACATTCAAAGACATTAAACTTTCCATGATACAAATCATGGGTTACAATGTTATTACTAGCACTGAAAATTGTGTCTCATGTCCCTTTATTTAATTTCTGGGCATTTCAATATGGATCAAAATACGAAGAAAGCCGTATAATTTTCTACCTTGTTAAAATTTTATTGCAAAGTTATCATTTTCGGCAATTAAATTATAATTAATATTTTCTTTATTCGTAACGTCTGACGTTAAAATATTACTTCCTAGTGTGGTTATTGAGTAATATTCCATATCTAGCGTTCAATATGTAAAAATAGTCTGTGATATTATACATTCATTACCTGCACTCTGTATTATTGACATTTGTTTTACATTTAAAACCACAGCGTCTCCTCACTAGTTTTGCTCAAGGCTCGTGTCAAATTTTCGCTCAGAATGTTTGTTTGGCCTGGTATTAGATAAAGAGTAACTCCAGGCATCTAGCGAGGTGTTCTATAGTTGTAGGGATGTAACACTTGCTGTGCCAGTAAGTGCTGCCAACAAGATGTGAAAGAAGTAACCGTTTCCGCGATCAACAGACATGAGCACAGTCCGACCTGTGCATTTCTTCAATGTTAAAACTCCCAGAATAGGTGACAACATTTTGTCGTGAGCATGCGCAGAGACCAAGAAGAGAGGCGGAGAGAATAGCACAGCTATGTTGTGCACAGTACAGTGTTGCAACATCGCAGCTTTACAGGATAAAATCTCCGTGCATTTGTGATCGGTTAGACGAACGTTTCAAACTGTACTGGCGCTACAAAACACACAAGAATGTTTTAAATATTTTACGAAAATGCTTCACAGAAAACTGATTGTGCACGTGCACTTACATGCAGGCCGCTACTGTTGCGTGGACATGTTTTGCGCGATCTAGTTCAATAAGTGCAGAGAGCTAAGGACAACACAGTACACACTTCATGCTTCACTTTACCTTTCAGGCGCAAGTCACTGAACTCACGTTTAGTCTTATCGCCGACAACTCGCCTCTATGAAACGTTAGGCTGAGACACGATCAATGTATGAGTTAATATTTGAGATAAAGAGTGTTGTACCCGCCTATATATTTATTAATATTTTGAACGAAGATAGTCATATATGAAAAGAACCGCAAAAAAAACCGTTTTCGCCATTTTCGACCGCGATAAAATAAGCTGTAAATATTAGTGTGCGTCCTGAAAAGGTTGCAGACACATGTAACATTATTTGATTGTTATTGCTAAAAATACATTACTCACGCACGTTGTTTTCAAATAAACTTGTGTCGGTAGAAGCTCCACATACAGATCCAAGTCCTGGACAGGCGACCAACTAACATGTAAGTTACACTTCTACTGGTGAAAGGCGAACACTATGCGTCACGTTAGATTCCCGCGCTGAGAGCGATGGTTCACTAGGCACGCGCGTCGGTGTAGCCATATTGCTCCTTCATTTCTAAACCTCCACGCGTAAAAAAAAGCTGCAAGTAGGCGGCATCCTTAAGGCCATGCCTGGTTCCGACAATTTTTTAAATACAACTAGATATCGACATCGAAGAATCACTCGATTGTTATCATTTTATGTACATGATATCCAGAAACAAATTCATAATAAGCACACCACGCAAATCCAGGCCTACATTGGAGACGATAATGTAAGTGGCATTTGACGTACGCAATGTGGCAACACTGCACAGAGAACGTCTCCTCTTGCGCTCCACGTCCAGGAATTGTTTTATGTATGTTACGTCCAGTAAACGTAGAATATTGTACGGTCAGCTCGGGATTTAAACTTGCTCGTGTAATATGCAGGTCAAACAGTAGTAGTAAGATAAGTAAAGTAACTGTAGAGCGCAAGAGGAGACTAACTACTGCACTATGTTGCCACACTGTGAATACAAAATTTCATCGTGCAACATTTTGCCACTAACATTTTCGTCTCCAATTTAGCCCAGGATTCACGCGGTGTGCTTACTATCTTTGTTTCTGGACAACCTGTATAATAATTGTGTATTCAGGTTATAATTTATTTTGTATTAACTAATCGTGTGTGTGTGTATATATATATATATATATATATATATATATATATATATATATATATATATATATACAGTGAAAGGAGGCGGCCTTTCATAAATTTTGTAATGAAATAAGCCGAAATAAATGAAAATATGATTGTAAATGAACTACGCGATATTTTGCAAGGAGGCTAATATTACAATGTGTGCACTGTACGACTGAACACACAGTATCGAATTTTTCAAAGCATTGTGTTAGTACCGTAACCGTTTGGGTTTATTTTGCACCAATGTGAAAAAAATTACTACCGAACATTGTCTTAAAGGTAGTATAAACGTTGAACGACGCACAACTGTATACCCTCCAGAGAGAAGAGTATTAACGCGCTTATGAAAATTCCTCGGTGGAGTTGGGTATGTTATCTCAGTCACGTGACCAGGTTTTGTCAATCACCAGTATTTGGCAACCTGGAACGCTATTCAAGGTTGTGAGATTACGGCAATAAAAAAAGCCTACTTATATTCTATGTGGTAAATATTTTGCTAAATGCTACATCAACATTCTTTACACTTATATTGATATTATAATATCATATTAGTTTTAGTAGTTGATCGGGAGGCCATCAAATGAAATTTTGAACACGGGTGAACTTACTTGAGTTAAATTTCAAACATCCAAAAATATTTGAAATTTTGGCTTGCCTACCCTAGCCTCATGATTTTTCACAGTTTAAAAAAGGCATGTACTTTTTTACAAAATTATTCTTTGGAAATTTTTTTGTAAGTTTATAGTAATATTGTAAACTTTAGTGGAAATGCTTGTAAATATACAAATATGTCTCTATATTTGCAAAACATTTTGTATATTTACAAATAATAATAGTACATTTGCAAACAAATTCTTGCACATTTTACACCAACTGTTTTGAAGTGTCACAATAATTTTCCGGTAACCAGTTCCCAACATTTTTTTTTTTTTGTAAAAGTACACAATAGTTTGTAAAATGTAACAGGTCGTCGAAGGTTATTTTGTTTCACATCGAACACGCAGCTCATAAAAATACATTCCACCAGCCTCCAGATTTATTTGGACACTTTGAATCACTTTAACGACTTGCGACATTCTAGTTGTAGTGGTTAGACTGATAATTGTTCTAACATTAGTTTACATGTTTTTTCTTGTAAGTGTAGGAGTTCTTTAGACTGTGCATAAGCGCCTTAAGTTGCCGTAGTACAGGAGAAGTCTCGTTATATCCTGTCCTGAAGAAAGTGTGACGTTGACAGGACTCGGCACACAAGACACTTGGGTAAGTGTTGTTGACAGTGGCCTAGACTGGTATCACAGGCTCCAGGAAGCTGTAGCGACACATCAGCTGGTGCGGCAATGTTCCTCTGGGACCAGCGAGCCGACCATGTATCACTTCACTCGGTATAACCACCGCAATTTACTGCCTACCCCCCTCCCCCCAACGCAAGGGCTACGCCTGCAAATAATCCCCCATTAGCGAGCTAGAGTTATCGTTCTTTGTCGCCGCCCTACCCTGCAAGCTGGGGGTTTCTGCGACTGTTCCTCTGTGGACTACTAATACTTCCTGCCGGACTGCGGATGCTCAAGTTGAATGTGCCGGAACAACGTTTTTTTTTCTTGCCCCTTAAGACCGCGGGTCCCTATTCATGTTAGTTTAGTAAGTTTAACTTTTTAAATCCTGAAAGAGAGCAGATATTGCAAAACCGTTACATAGATATGTTGGTAATAGTTTGTACTATGTAGGCTAATTATTCACAGCATATGTTTTTATGAGTTTGGCTAATTATTGACATTAAGTACATTTAAATAAGTCGACGATTGGCTAAAATTATAGAAAGTTATGTTTTGAAAAAAAATAGGCTACATAGAACAAATAATTTCCATAATTTGTACAGGAGGGTGTTAATGAAGGACGTTTAAAACATCCTGTAGCGATATGGCTGACACTGAGATAAGAAATTTGATATAAGACATTTGGGGTCGCAATAGTCGGGAAAACCCTAAAAATTGGTGACCAAACGTTGAACATGTATCACATATGCCACACACCTCTGCATCTGTAACTGCCAGACGTAGCTTTCGTGTTGCATCAAACCAATTTATTGTTTCCACTTAGCATTGTACCACCTGACCTGTGTGTGCTGCTTACGCGCACAGTTTCCTGGGTTTCAATCTGGTGTCTTCCACAGAGTGTTTGTGTACGTTTCCTGCGCATCAGTGAAGTGTTAGATGACACTAATGTAAAGCAGCTGGACGATTTGAAATATGTATAACGTTCACAGTGGTAACGTTCTTTGAATGTTATTCTTAAGCACACGTAAAATGAGCAGTTTCCGATTAAACTACCACCTGCTGTAGCTTAGTACACGGTGCTCGGTGACCTCGGTAGGTGAGCATTTTAATACCTGTTTACATATTTCCGGACGAGATCAGAAACAAACAAGTATAATCATTGTGAAAATATTATTTGCTTGAAAGTGATATATGGTTTATAAAATATCCTTAATTTCGTAGAAAGGTCTTTAACTGATTACCTACAAGTCTAACGGAGACAAAAAAGATTCCTGCAAATCGACATATGTAGTGCTGTTAAGACCAAATTTCGGATTGGACTGAACTTGCTATAATGTCGGACTGGACTAACTTGCAACAATTTCGGACTGGACTGACTTGGAACAATGTCCAACTGGACTGAACTTGTAATAATGTCTGACTGGATAGAAAATGTAATAATGTCTGACTGGATAGAACTTGTAATAATGTCGGACAGGACTAAACTTGTAATAATGTCGGACTGGACAGAACTTGCAATAATTAGAGATGATGGTTTATCGCGGGAAAAGTTGACTGTTTGATGGATTTGAATACACGTCCAGCTTACCTGAAGATTACTGGCTTTAGCTTGTACGTGGAGCTGTTGCCCTATTTGACTGAGCCAATAAGAATCCCGATATTGTAATATTTGATGTCTGCAGACAGCTACGTTGTGTCAGTGTTTTCAAGGCTATCTTGGCACAAAACATTTTCGCGATATACCATCATCTCTAGCAATAATGTCAGGCTGGACAGAACTTGCAATAATGTCGGACTGGACTGACTTGCAACAATTTCGGACTGGACTGACTTGGAACAATGTCCAACTGGACTGAACTTGTAATAATGTCGGACTGGATAGAACTTGAAATAATATCGGACAGGACTGAACTTGAAATAATGTCAGGCTGGACAGAACTTGCAATAATGTCAGGCTGGACAGAACTTGCAATAATGTCGGACTGGACTGACTTGCAACAATTTCGGACTGGACTGACTTGGAACAATGTCCAACTGGACTGAACTTGTGATAATGTCGGACTGGATAGAACTTGTAATAATGTCGGACTTCGGACTGGATAGAACTTGAAATAATGTCGGACTGGACAGAACTTGTAATAATGTCAGGCTGGACAGAACTTGCAATAATGTCGGACTGGACTGACTTGCAGCAATTTCGGACTGGACTGACTTGGAACAATGTCCAACTGAACTGAACTTGTAATAATGTCGGACTGGATAGAACTTGAAATAATGTCGGACTGGACAGAACTTGCAATAATGACGGACTGGACTGACTTGCAACAATTTCGGACTGGACTGACTCGAAACAATGTCCAACTGGACTGAACTTGTAATAATGTCGGACTGGACATAACTTGCAATAATGCCGGACTGTACTGAACATGCAAAAATATCGGACTGGACTGAACGTGTAATAAATCAGACTAAAGAGAACTTGCAATAATAACGGACTGGATTGAATATGCAATAATTCCCGACTGGACTGCACTTGCAATATTCCCGACTGGACTGAACTCGCAATATGGTCGGACTGGACTGAACTTGCAATAATGTCGGACTGGATTGAACATGTATCAATTTTGGCCTAAACTGAATGTACAATGGAGTCAACACAGAGCGAATGAGAATTATAAAATTGCTGATAACGTATTTATAGTAAAATTTTCATTCTTAACTTGTAAATGTGGAGTGACGATAGACTGAATATTGAGCAAAGATTTTTTTTGCCAAGCAATGGTTAAAATAATAAGTCAGTGTACATATTTAATTTGTTCTGTACTTCAATTTATTTCCCGGACACTAAACACTCTTATTTGGCTAACACTTGACAGTTCAAAACCTCAAATATGACAGAAAACTATTAAATGTAGCAAGCACTTGGTAGGTGTTTGAAGTAAATGTATCCATCAAGATTCTACACCCCAGTCGAACTCGGCGACTGGACTGTTGTTACCTCTGTCCGCTGTTATCTTAACTATGTTGTAGCACGTTTAATGTAAGATTAACTAGGTCGTAGCATGTTTAATATAAGATTTCAATAAAGGTTCCTCAGTACATCCGGAGTTCAATCCTGATTAGACTGTTTCCCTAAATGTAATATTGAGGTTTGTTTACACCGAAATAATAGCAGGAGCCAGGTTAATTGCAAATGTTTGTGTCAAAAATTTTACAAAAATGATATGCTATGTTGTACGCTTTTTATGGCAATTTTAATTGCAAATGTGCTATACACTTTGCAGACAATGCCCGTGTTGCTAACTATATAATACAAATGGCGTGATTAATGACAATATAGATGACAAAAATTCCACTTAAATTGCAAGTAGTATTTGTCATCAATATCCTGCGATCTATTCCGCCCCCGAATAGGACAGGAACATACTATCATCATTGTTGGCAACAAAATTATTAACACGTTTTTAATCTATACAGTCAAAACTCTTTGATACAAACCTTAAAATTCATAAATTTATACAGTTTGTAATAATCAGGTTTGCATTAACCGATGGTTTGCAAAAGCACAATTTTCCAGGCTGTTTATCCACAAAATACGAGCATTGTCCTAACCGATATGGCTGCTTTTTACAAGTGAACATTTTCTTACATTTCCTTATTCGTAAAGAAATTCCTTGAGCACAAAGTTAATATTCAATTATCATCTCATTCCACGAGGAAAGAAAAGCCACTTTGTACTAATGAGATCATCGTATTACTAAAGTTTGCTAACGCGGTTTCACTATATGATTTTAGTTGACTGGAAATGATATCCGCACAATATTGAAAGGGAATTCTACTAACACAATTTTAGTAAATATTAACGAAGTAAGTGACACAGTGTTTAAAACAACAGTTTCATGCAGATTTACATTATGTTAGTAACTTTGTTAAAAACAACGTATTATCAGCAATGTTATGGATGGTGTATACAGAGTTTTAAACTCACAGAGTTGGAGACAACTACCTTCACGACAGCATCTATCATACCGGAAGGAAAAAAACGGTTCAAACTAACACGAAGGACACAATAAGAGGAGCAGATGTTTCGCGTCAAACAATTCGGTCGTGAATGATTCAATTTCCATTTGTGGTCGGCGACGTCTCTCGCAACAAGTCCTAAAATATTCCTTTTAAGTCACGGGAGATATAAGTGAAACTCGCGTAAAGCCAACAAGAGGAATAGAGGGGGACAGGTAAATTGATATGGAATTTCAAGACCTCTCTCTACAGTGCGCCCTCCTCGCGATACTCCACAATCCCGTCCACTTGACGTGTTTGCCCGCCATTAATCCAGTACGCGAGCCCTTTTCCTTTTCACCGACCAGCGGACTCATGAATCTTCAATAGAGAACATTTTTGACAAGAAAATCATCCCCCCTCGACAACGTCCGCCCACTACCGCCCTCTCCTTAAATAAGTGAGTGGCCCGCGCAGCGATGAATGGCGCACGCGCGCTCGCGGGGGTGGCTGGGGCAAACAAAGGAGCCCGCACAATAATCTGCCTGGTACGTAGCAGTAAAAGCTCCTCCACCCTCCCACCCCCATGTACCACCACTTGCACTACCCCTATCTCTCTGGCTGGGCTGCGGGCTACCATGCGGAAAGAAAGCTAGCGCGGGCTAAGGTCGCTGGGCCCATCTACACTCGCACTTGAACTCTGCACGTACTTCAAACATACCTTCTGCAGAGCGCTCTCAGCTTCATCCGTCACTGCGTCAACACCACACCACCTCCGCCACATATAGGCGACAATATTCCTTTAGGCGCTCGCCTACTGGCCGTGTGTTTGAGTGAGGCACGGTGCCAAGGGCGATGTTGACTGGCTCGCTAAATAATATTCATCATTCGTACATACACATTATGTGCCAAGTCTCCACGAGCCATATAAGCCTAAATAAAAACTTAAATACAGAATTAGTTGTGTGCTAACCCGGCAGGAGTGAATTCCTGAGATCAAATGAATAAGGAAACAATAATACAACATTGGGCCTATTCTGACATATGCTTGTAGTGTATACCACAAATGCATTCAGCACGACCTATACAACTAGTCATCTCAGGAGGGAAGTGCGCCTGGCAAAGAAATTCACAGAGTACAGTATAGTCTGTGTTGATGCGACACTGCTCTGCTTCAGGCAGCAGTAATTAGCTTTCCTATACCGCCATTAAGTAATCCACATACATTTAAATTCCAGTCCAAGTATATTAATAATGTTCAATTATCTCAATATTTTAAATAGGCCATAACGTCATTATCAATAGTCAATATCATTACAGGTAGAAACACAAAACTCGACACTTTAGGTTAAAAGGGCAAGAAATAGGCCATGCCCTTTGTAAAGGAATCCATTCCAGCATTCGCCTGGAGTGATTTTAGGAAACCATGGAAAACCAAAATCAAGAAGGCAGGAGCCGGGTACTATTTTTGACGCTTTTTATTACGACATATGACTTAAAATATATGTAAATTCCTCAATTACACACAGTATTAATGTAACACACGCCATTTTATAGTCATTTTAAGCGACAATGTCATTTACTTTCATCCTCATGTATTTGCCTTTGGTTTCGCATCTCTCGAACCAAGCCAATTTTACTGAGTATTTGTTTCAGATATTATGTGTCCCATGAAAACTCATGTGGATTTGTATTACCTGCAGACGTGTTTCAAGAATACGTACGTAATTTTTAACCGTGTACGAAAATTCTACTCTCCCACGAATCACACCACATTTGAACCAATCAGTACATTGTTTTTTCATTGTATTTGGTTTCCGTTTATTTACAGATGTACGCAGTGTTTAACCACGCAATTCAACTAGTTGCGATTGTTTTCAAATTCTGGATTTTTTTTTCTGAATTCCCTACAACAGCTGCTGCGTGTTCATCGGCACTGAAATGTTTGAGGGGGAAGGAGGGGCAAGGTTCCAGTTTTTTTTTTTTTCACTAAACACTAGTCATTTCTGTTTACTTGACAACGTAGTCTTCTTATTATTCGTTTCTTGGTTAAATTAATCAAAAATACGATTGTAAGCGTCCATCATCATGAAATACTGCGACGTCCAGAAACTAAACATATTTGCACTGTTTTGCAACGCGCCAAGCGGTTATCAAGCATTACAAGCTTGTAACTTTGGCTACACATAGGCTAACTGTTCGAATGTAATTTTACCAGCTATGTGTTGCAATATTAAGCGTACAGCTGCGCAATGTGATTAATAATTTGCCAACTAATTTGCATATTTCCGGCATGACTAGTTGTCTTGATCGAGTAGTAGGCATTTAAAATTGATAAAACAGTAACCGAAGCATTGCTGACACATGGATGCAGTAACTTCTCAACCGTATACTCGTTAAATATGTACTCAAAGAATAGTCACATTTTCCGTATTTAAGTAAGGCATACTGCAGTACCCTAAAATGTTACCGGCTGCCTACCTCTCAGGCCACCACACAATACTACTCCCCAACTAAACATGTGATTTCTGAGTAAACGGTTCACATTATCAGTTATTTTTACTAATGTTTACATGCTGATCACATACATGTCGTGTCCAGTCACTTCAAGCCAAGGGTAACAAACTTCTAAGCATAAAGGGGTTGTCAACCCCAAGTTAAAGTATGAAGGGATGTTCTTTTTGTAACATATTTGTTTTGCTGTTGTCGATCCCTTCACCAGTAGCCTGTGTACGAAATTTCGTTACTCAATTGCATATTACTGAGATATTATTGTCCAATTACACATTTCCCACCCACCTTTGAGGGCGTATAACTTCGTCACACGTCAGAATAGGCCCAATGTTGTCTATGGTTCCCCTATTTATTTGACCTCAAGAATTCACTCCTATCGGGTTAGCAACTAATTAACGACTCACTATATATAATGGTTAACTATGTTTTTTACTTTTTCTTTCTTTTACCACTGTTAGTTACTGACTCATGTTGTTAATGTAATGGAAGACAATGCCTTATGAACATTCTAAAACAAGTTAGTCTTTTGGTACAAATATCGTGACATACGGTAGTAAAACACACACACATATATATATATATATATATATATATATATATATATATATAAGACTGCGAATTCTCGCGACCGTACGTTACTGGATGCTGCCCGTTACAGTCTATGATTGCAGAACTAAAATAAATGCATCGATAACACAATTTTATCTCTAACAATACCTCGTAACGCATGAAACTGCACGCGTTTATAAATAGTTTAAATACTGACTGAAGGTTGGCAGCTAGTACAATGAGGCTAAAATAATTCATTGGCAGATGTCTTATTCATGGTACTAACGTCAAGAGATACGCATTTGTTCCTTCACCCATAGAGCTGAGTATAGGCGTTAAATATATATAGCACATGAGCAGACGTTTGTAATTTACGATTATTTCTCGTTATATACCACTTTTCTTCCTCTCTTCACTTCATTATGGTCACGTCCCACGTGAAGTTATTTTATTTTGTATTTTTATTTTTAATTATGAAAGAAAAATGTGAATTTTGTGATTATAGCGTGAATTATATTTATCTTTCTTTGCGGTACAATCATATAATTTGAATTGTAAATGTATATTTAAGTCGTAATCAGTCGAGAAATTTAAGAATGCAAAATATTGTTACACTGATTGCGGCCTAAATATACGTTAAAAGTTCAACTGCGACTTTAAGTGGTTTTCTTGAAAATAATGGCATGCTTCTTAAATGGACAGTTCAACAGAACAAAAGAAGCGAAATCTTAATCTTAACGCCCACAGGTTATCTTATATGCGTCGAGACATTCTACATAGCTCCGAAAAACATATTACATTGCCTACATAACTCAGCAAGCATGTGTAGTTGAGAATCCTCGGAGTTGCGTACATTAAATTTATGTGAATAGACAGAAATGATACCTTGAGAAGCCCAGCTTGTTCCAGCTGAGGCAATCCTCAGTTCATTAATTTCATTACCTCGCCTCAGGCGCCACCTAACTTGAATGTCTCGACCAAATACGGTGGCAACCAAGACTGGCTGTTCCGTCGTGAAGCTGTACTTAATTACTTGGTTAACTTAGCGTAGCAGTGAATTTATATTGCCTATTACTATCCATCCGGTAAGTGATCAGGAGCAACGCCTGATCCCTTGTTAACCTTCCTTACATGTAAGAACGACATATCTTCAAAAAGCTGCTCGGATACACGAAAAGCGGGCAGGGTATTGTACAAATCACACGTGGTTGTACTTGAAAACTTTTTATACGTAAGACTTAGTGAACAGCTAATGTTACAGCTATAACTTGACTACATTCTAAATCAGTTAATAGGCTACGTTAGAATATTGAATGTTGTCTAAAGTAATTAAAGTTGCACATATCGTTTCATATAAAATACTGTGCCAGACATAATTATTTATTCTTCAACATATATCGTAAACCCCTGGAAAAAGTAACATAATAATTTAGGGATGAGTTACACTTATGGTAGGCTATGAACACTCAAGACAAGTGTGCTGTAATATCTTTGCAACACGCAAAACAACATCATGAATAATAAAATGATCAAAATATGGAACTTTTTTTAATTGGCTAGTAGCGCCGTATAATCCCGATGCATAAGTTATGAAGTGCCAAATGTATGAAATGAAACAAAACGATGTAATAATAATATTTCATTCCGTAATTTCAAGTAAGTTAATGAAGGGTTCTTAGATATCTCGTCATGAATTTTTGGGCGCGAACTTTCCGGACACTGATTTGACGTGAGGGTTGTGTTGGACACCACCTTGGTGCAATGAATTTACTCTCCCGCCGTCATTCCGCCGTTGCTACGCCTACATCTTATCTACCCTCATCCATTTTCTCTGGTTGGTCGAGACGACGGGCCTGTCTCTGGGATACAGTAGTTTTCTCTTACCAGTATCGACCCCACCTGAAGATAAATAAATATCATATGAGGAGGTTACCCGAGGTCACCCGGGGTGCAGACTTAAAACTGGGCGCCCGAAGAAATCTGATTGTCCTGAAGGATGGCATGGAATGAGGTCCTACAATGGAGTGAGTGAGAGATTTTGGTCAGCGCTCAAACATCGAGGTCTTTAGCGCTGGTGAGGGGTGTCATGGGGTGAATATGGAGAAGTGCAGGAATGAGAAGGACGGAAGAACCTCGAGAAAACCCGCCGACCAGCGGCATCGTCCGGCACAATTCACACAGGTGAGAATCCGCCGGGAATCGAACCCGGATGGCCAAGGTGGAAGGCTACAACGCCAACCGCGGCTCGTGACAGGACATGTGAACAGCGGACTGGTTATCTTTATAGTTACATGTTGGGCTGCGAATACAGTGTATTTTTAGAAGATAAAATACAAAGATGCTAGGTTGCAAATTTCAATTAAATTTTTTTTCTTTCAGAAATCAATACGGAAAATAACAGTCATCTTAGTCAAGTAAACGAATGATTTACTGGGATGTTGCAATCCCTAACCCAAACAAATTGTACATCTATTTAACATACAATAATTTCATTTAAAAAAAAAATATCAGAAAGTCAACATTCTGGCAAAATGTTTGCTTACAAAGCAGAAAATAAATGTTACCTAGTATTGCCCTTTTCCAGTTTCTCTACAAAGAGTTACAAAAACCAGTTGACTGAAAAGTTGATGTGACTGTAATTATGTACGAATTCCTCTTAACAGATGTTTTCTGCAGACATTAGATTCTTTAGATTTTTTATAAAACTTGTAAGTTAAGTGTTTTCTTGCTTTTCGTTTGCCGACAATATTGTCTGTAAACACACATGAGTGTAAGTCAGCTGTTTTGAATTTTCTGCTCTGTATTGAAATAAAATTATAACAAATTTTTGTCTCAGTTCTTGTCGATGACAGACATTTTAATTTCATATGACGTGAGAATCAATCCCTCTTACAATTATAGGAAACAAACCGGGATACAAAAGTGTTACGAATAATGTATCACTGCGAGAAATAAAGGACAAAATATCCCCTTACACAGAGCTGAGATTGTATGTAAGCATGGGGCACACAATGTACTCGACATAAGTAAGAACTTTGTCGAGATTCACCTCTCTGTAGTTTACAAAATATGTTGTATTGGTTAAGTCTTGTTCCCAACCACGCCAGAATCCTGCGTGCACCCTTGTATGTAAGCGAACGGACAGAATTGGTCGAAGTTACCAGGACACTACATAAACAAAGTCGCCAACTTCCGATTTCAAGTGGGACGAAATCGCCTAAATTTTAACCTACTGACCGAGCAAGGTGGCGCAACGATAACATGTTGAATTCACATTCGCGTGGAACCGGGTTCGATCCCCGGCTCCAACCATCCTGATTTCGGTTTCCCATGGTTTCCCGAAATCGCTCAAGGCAAATGCTGGTATGGTTCCTTAACAAAGATCATGGCCGATTACTTCCCTAGTTCCTATCATTGTACCAAGCTCTGTTTAACAGTTTTTAATGACCTCGCTGTCGACGAGACATAAAACCCACTTACCTTACCTTACTTTGACCTGCTGACCTTGGAAGTGGTCCGTACAGCCATAACAAATATATGAAAAATAAATCACTAAACTAATTTCTTCTAAAAAAAAAAACCGAACACATAAACATTCCTCTCGAACAAAATACAGTTATTTTCGCCTTGGCTTCAAAAATTTTCTGTAGTACAAAATGCCGCCTCGCACTGAATGCGAAGGTAAAATGGGACATACATAAATAGCCAACTTGGCATGCCGGTAGGTAGTTTGACCAAGGAAAGATACTTCTGAGAAGAACTCAACTATTATCAATTTTTCTACAGATATTGTTTCCGACTCACTCTGACATTAAACGACTTCAGTGAATAAATATTATACAATAAAGGTTAAAAACAAGAAAATCTCTTGAAAAGGTGAGTAACCTCATTTCTTGCTGCTGGCTGGTAGCTCAGCCGACAACAAAACTTGATTTGGCGACATTGCTCATTTTTAGTAGCTAATTACAAGCCTGAAGTAGCCCGATTGTTAGAGACACAGTTTTGTGGCGAAAAGATTTTTGTACCATTTGGTTTCAATGTTTTATATGCACTCTGCAGATCTGCTTCATGGTCAGTGATTTGATGTTTTAACTTGGGGGGGGGGGTTCTACTGATTAATCACTGATGTAAAGTGTCACAATAACCTTACTCTGATTCGTGCAGTCAAATGAGAGACGTATCTGCAGAAAGACACGCTGCCAATAACCACGAAGCGGAACAACTGCCGATGTGCACGCAAGACATCGAAAGAAAAAAAAGTGCCAAACTCTTTCGTGTCAAATTCGTGGTTCTACTGGTTGGCGATAAATAGCTTACTCTGAAAACCCCGGAACAGGTTAACAGGCCAGTAGACACGAGTATACATTGAAATAATGAAGTGAAGTTACCTTGAACTTGGTGCCATTAGCTTCCTGGGCGCAGTGCACCTGTCTGAGTCTAGAGCCTCCCCCGCAGGTGACGGAGCATGGTCCCCACTCTGCTATCGCCCACCTGCAACAAGCACGTCATTCTGTCCCTGTGGTTTGACACTGTTTCTTGATTGTCACTGCACTGCCCCAACCAGTTTTTGCGAGTCACTTGGCACGCCATTTCTTCAAGGTCGCCATGACAATTAGTTGGCAGTGGCAAAGCTTACTTCACATGCACAGGAAAATATACCACACTATGTCACTGGCACTTGCAAGAATCACAAAAATACGTCGCGGGCATTGCAAAATTATGCTTTACCATTCGGTCAGCAAGGCGTTATTGCCATACAAAAACATTAATATGCCAACCATAGCTGTTGTTGTTGCATTAAGATTTACGCCAAACCGCTTGTTTTAGTGATTTGCCATAGCCCCTAACATAAATTTGTTTATAAAATGTATATTCTAGATGGACGAAAACATTTCAATGTTTTTCACAGCGGAAATTGTTTGCTTCATATAAGTCACTTTATAATATGTTTGAATTTGTATATTTTTAGAATAAAGTTTAGAAAGTAGAACACAAATTATTTACGTATGTTATTCATTTTGACAGTGTGTTAAAATTCCTGCTCATAATTAAATGTACGCAATTTATTTAGAATGATTAACATAATTCAGTCTATATAGATATCTGTATCTATTGTGTGCTGTAGTTTGCTACAATGTTTCACTAAAAATATTTTTTTTACACATTCAGTTAACATGTTATTTATTTTATTGCGCAAATTAAATACTGTAACATTAATTCTTAACGAATTGCTATTTCCAGGAAAGGAAAGTGGATAAGCTGTTACTTGTTACAGCGATTTTTTTGTCATTATCACTGGGCGTTATTGTTTCAAAAATTTCGTCACCACTTTCCTCTATAACGTCAGCATCCTCGCAACACAGACGGGAACGATCCTTACCGAACACGTCAGAAGTCTATGTTATACAGTGGCCATGTTCCGATCCTAGTTAATCAAATAAATATTCACGTGACTCAGTTTAGTGTACATATAGGATCACATACTGTATATCAGGCATTAACCTTTTAGTCTGTAACTGTAACGAAAACGAACCTTGCTAAATATTAAATGCTGGAAACTGTCCTAATTGAAAAAGTCTAAAAAACTAATTACTAGAGCCCACGATTCTTGGTGAAAAGAATTCTGCAACAATTTGTTTCAATGCCTTATGTGCACATATGCAGCCCTGCTTCGTGGTCAGTGACTGGATGTTTTAAATTCTCAGCGTTTCGGGGTTTTACCCGCAAATCACATACGTGTGGTGTCGCAGTAACCTTGTTCCTGTTGGCACAAGTCAAATGAGCCACGCCTGTGCAATAATACATTC
The DNA here is from genome assembly GCA_003012365.1 of Medauroidea extradentata. Lineage (NCBI taxonomy): Eukaryota > Metazoa > Arthropoda > Insecta > Phasmatodea > Phasmatidae > Medauroidea > Medauroidea extradentata. The sequence goes on from PNEQ01030978.1 coordinate 37,585, forward strand.
TGCCAATAATCAAGAAGCAGACCTGCAGATGTGAACGTAAGACATTGAAACAAACTGTTGCAGAATTATTTTCACCATAAATCGTGGGCTCTACTAATTACTAAATTACTTATTGGAACACTACGAATCTTACAATTGCTTACAAATAAATACTGTTGCAAACATTACACAGGATTTGGCTAAATACACTACTTGTAACTGAACGCTCTTTTTACATATTAGAGAAACATGTTTTTAGGTCACATATGTAATAACGGTTCTGATAATGGCAGCGCAACATTCTTTGTCGAGTTCATCGTCTGTTCGTACATGCAACGTACGCAGAGTGTTTAAGTGAAACCATTGAACTATTGTGAGAGGAGGCAGTATGCACTAAAACAAGACATTAAAATGGTGTCTAGAAACGGCCGTATCATAAGCACACCACGCCGATCTTGGGCAAACTGGAGACAAAAATTTAGTGTCGTATGATGACATTTTACGTGTACAACGTGGCAACACAGCACGGAGAAAGTCCCCTGTTGGGTTCCACGTCCAGTTATTTATTTTATGTCCAGTAAACGTAGAATCATGTAATCATGTTCGAACTGTTCGGGATTTGAACCTGTGCTAATAATATAATGGTGAGAACATAGCTGTTTTTTTTTAAATAGTCAGTGAATTTTTATCCTGCAGAGATGATGCTACTAGGATACGTTAACGTTGCACATATTTGTTATTATTTTCTCAGCTTAATTATAATGTATTACCATATTTTTGATCATGTAAAATTTTATATCTTGTATTTAAAGGAATATTTGTCACTATGTGAAGTATAAAAAAGGTTGTCAGGCTTGTCTTTAGATTAGTTACTAGAGTTCATATTATCCATAAAGAATTTAGATTTAGGTGTAAGTAACCATTAGTTATATTAGTTTTATTACCTTTTTGTATGTTTTTAATTCTTTTTCAAATGATGTTGTCATTTAACACGTATTTGTTGCAAACCGGCCCAGAGCTGAACATTACGTGGGTAAACTAAAAAAAAAAATAGTAGTAGTAAGATAAGTAAGACATCTGTGTAGCGCAACCAAAGTAATGGTGTACGTGCATATGTGTGTGTCTATATATAATATACATACATAAAATATATATAATAAATATTGACTATACAGTATACATTTTCCTGATAGCACGGCGCATGTAGGTTACAAACAAATTATTAGGCGAAAGTAGCTCTTTTTGCCGACATACCAGGTATAGTATTTTTGTCACAGTGCAGTTGTGTGTATTTTCTTGTAAACGGTGAATTCAAGACCAAGAGGACCCTTATTCCTTACAGTGTCATACACTGCTTAAATACACAAAAAGTTGACAAAATCTGTCGCAAAGTAATTTCATGCAATAAGAAAGTGTCCATCCTTGTTATTTTCATGGAGGGACAAGTTTTTAAGAGCGATTTCTTTGGTAATTTAACTAACGTCTTCTTCGGCATTGTTTTCTAATAATATTTTTAAAGTATATTTTCAAGGGCTCATACCTCACATGTACTTGACTAGATAGTGTAATACATTACACATTCATGAGGAATCACCTTCGACGTTTGGACGTTTCATTTCATTATAGCCATATGAAATAACGGGTAAGCTTTCCATCATATGATTTTACTAAACGACTCTAAGATGTTACCATGTGTTTAATTGAAGAAAAATGTGTAAGAAATGTAAATGCAGTGTTATATAGGATATTCGTATACATATAATACAGGATGGTGCAGAAACTTTACTAACAATTTTCGGTAGATGGTTGGTAAAAAAAAAAGAGATATAAAACATACACATGATCTATTGACTAAGTATATTCCTAAGGGGCGTAACCCCTGCAGTATCCAAAAACTTAGACATTTCTCGTTCATTTCGGCAGCGTTCATTGCAAAAACATTTGGCTTAACTACACTTTCAAATTTGTCGGTAGAGCTCAGCACTATTCTGTACAGTATATTTTGTGGAATAAAGAAACTGTAGGTCAGCGCATAACATCTTGGTCTTTGGGGCTGGTGAGGGGTGACATGGTGTGAGTGTAGAGCAGCGCCGGAATGAATGCGAGGGAAAACGGGATATCCCCGAGAAAACCCGCCAACTAACGACATCTTCTGGCACAATTCCTACATGCAAAAATCCGGATCGACCCCACCAGGAATCGAATCCAGATTGCCTTGAAGAGAGGCGAGTATATTTTGAGGCTCGACGGTATTAAAATGTTGCTTTTAACTGTTATCGAAACAGTGTTTATAATACGCGCGATATTTTTACAGTGACATTCCGAACTCTCCTGCAGCGTGTATTTAATTACTATACGTTAGCATACTGGATGCAGACGAAATAGTTTCGTAAAATAAACGGATTTCCAAGCATACCGTAAAACATTTTTAAACGGGTAGCGTTTCTACAATATCTACAATAATCCAATACGTCCCTCAGTAAATCAGGCGACCAACAGCCAATCAGGTACCTCAAATATCCGCCAAAAATCTTGACAATGGGCAGATGAAAAACACAGACTTCTAAACAAGTACAGTACGTTATGTCGACCGTACATTTAATAGCTAAACATTAGTTCATCCTTAGTCCGTTGTGGGGGCCGTGGTGGCCGAATGGTCAGACCATTCACCTCCCCGTAGGTGATCCGGGTTCGATTCCCGGTGGGGTCAGTCCCGGGGTTTTCGCATGTGGGAATCACGCTGGAAGATGTCGCTGATCGGTAGGTTTTCTCGGGGATTTCCCGTTTCCCCGCCATTTCATTCTGGCTGTTCCATACTCACCTCATATCACCTCTCACTAGCGCTAAAGACCTAGTTGTTGAGTGCTGACCAACAGCTCTCACTCACTTAGTCTGTTGTGTGCTCTTTTATTTTATTTAATTTTTTCGTGTTTAGTTTCTAAACGTTGGACTGCGTAGCTGTAAGCTACGAAGACGTTACGACCACCCCGGTAGCTTTACAGTGATTTTGAAAATATTTTTCAAATGACAATAATTTTCATATCAAAGAATCCCTACTTCGTTTTGTCACAAATATATCGTAATTTCCAACTTTTTTTATAGCAATAAACCCAATAATTTTCTAAAGTTTCGCACAAAAAGTATCAACAGATTCGAATCAAGCAAAATAATATTTTGCGAACTAATATCGCGTTATTTTGCTAAACGCCACATAGAATTGTGCATCGTATAACTGCTGTTAGTCATTCCGTTAAAAACGTTTTGAGTTTTTGCACCCATGTGACAAAAACTATATAGCATGGCCTTAAATAAATATTTTTACTCTATGTTGGTCGTGAAAGCTATAAAAACCGTCGTATAACCACGTGTTATTGTAAATACCTCTTAAAAAACGAGTACTCGAATGACGGGACGGACTTTAACGTCGTATTTTTCGATTCTATATGTAGTTTTATATACGCACGTGAAAATTCAACACACCCACACACAACCAGACTGGCAGACACAGCTATGGCACACTTCGGCATCGTCTGCATCCGGAATGCATATTCGGTTTGCCACAACAGGGTTGGCTGGAATTGGAATGCGTTTACGGGTGGGTTAAGCAAATAGGCCGAATACATGTTTGTTAGGGTATTTTCTAAGCAGCACCCATATGCTTGAAACAATATGTATAAATAGTAAATAGTATGTAACACATATGCACGAAGCCAATAGTACCAGTGCATTCTGTTCCTTGTTAAAACTTGTACTTGCAATAAAGTAGTAGGTGGTGCAAGGGGTTTTTACAGACCTTTAACAACGAGGTATTAAGAGCCGACAAGGGTGAAGTGAGGACAAGGGAAACACAACAGTCATGCCCGAGCCGGGATTCAAACCCAGGACCTCTCGCACCGTAGATCGGAGCCTAACCGACCACGCTACGAAGGCCGGCGTCAAGGAGTAAGTTAAAACGCCTTGAAAAAACTTCGTGCTGTAGTTATATATACAGTAGTTTAACTTATGCACGTAACACAGTATTTGAATCTTTGATGGAAAACAAATTATAAAAATAACTTCGACCTAGAGCCAGTGATATTTAGTGAAAGGAATTTGGAAACAATTAGTTTCAATGCCTTACGTTCACATCTGCAATTCTGCTTCGTATGGTTATTGGCAGCGTGTCTATGTGAAGAGCCGTATCTCATTTGACTGAGCCAATTAGAACAATGTTCCTGCAACACCACACGTCTCTGATTTTCCGGTAGAATCCCAAGACTCTTGAGAGTTAAATATCCAATCACTGACCACGAAGCAGAATTGCAGATGTGCACGTAGGGCACGGTAACAAAGCGGGGCAAAATTCTTGTCGCGAAAAACGTGGGCCCCTATTAATACAGGGTGGGTATAATTGGCTAGAAGGCTTGCGTTTAATTCATGCAAACTTGTCGCAATAAGTTTTCTTTAGAAATTGTTGTATTAAAAATAAATACAACCGTGGAATCCCAATGTTGAACAATATTAAACAGTTTCACTTGTTCAACGAATCTACTGTAAACAAGTCTTTGAGTTCAAGTATAGCTACCAAAAGGCACAAAATGTTTAGAAGCACAGTTAAGGAAGTGTCAAATAAACCTGGAAACAACTTCACAAGTGATGTGCCATCTCTTCGTGCAGGTAATTTATATGCAGCCACAAATAAGCACGTCTATGCCACTGACTACATTCCGAAGGCGTCTTGTTATCTCTTCCATACAACAGGCCCCCTCCCCGCTCCCTCAAACTGATAGTCGCGTGCGGCATCGGTTGATTTATGTAGCCGAGCCACGAACAGAGGTTTGGAAACGGTACACCCTCGTATTCCCTTATCCGGAACTTGAAGCAGCTACACGCGAGATTTGTTCATACAACGAAACGCTGAATAAGAATTAGCGAAATAATTATCTTTAAATACACGGGAAAAGCATACGGAACTTCCAATAGCTACAGACCTGAAAACATTATTTTTCAAAGACGATAGTAAAAGAAATGGAAATAAGGAGGAGGAAAAGGCGAAAGAACAATCACAGCCATAATAAATTGGATGATTCTGAGCAGCAAGGCATTATTGCAGTTGCTGGTAGGGCATAGGATTGAATAATTTCTCTTCAGTGAACCTAGATAATTGAAGAAAATTGACAACCAACGTCTGGAACAATGCCTGATTGATTTGATTTTTGTCATCACACTGAATGTAAGTACTTACTGGCAATTAGAGTATAAATAACAACCTGTCAACATGAACAATGTGTTTGAACGAACGTGTGCAGCGGTACACGGTACCAACATCATGCAGCCAATTTATGTTTCAGTAGTTTGGCATTTTATCACCATCACACCATCGTCACTATACCTTAAGAACAGTTTTTTAGTCACAACACAACTTTTATTGCTACAAAGAATAATTTTTTTAATATGAACCACTGCATAGTATGTTTACCGGAAACAAATTTTTTGTTTAAAGTAAAAATTCTGTAGTTACTAAAATATTATAGTAATTATAGTTATGGTCAAGTTAGTTGTAGTTTTTAAGAACAGGCTTTATGTTGAAAAAAAAAATATTTTCCTTTCTACGAAAGAAATGAAACTGTTTGTAATAGAAAACCATGTAAGGAAAAAGTTCATAGCTCCAAATATATAATTTTTTACGTTTTTTGTTACAAGTTAAATGGCCAAAAAAGTCCTTCTTTGCTGCAAACAACACGTTTCTACTGAGTAACATGAATACTTCCTTAGCTTGAAAGACCAATATATGCAAATTTGATTCAGAGAAATTTTGAGAACATGACTATTACCTAATGTATAACGATATGTTGGCTATATGCATGTGTCTTCACTGTTGACGAGACGTAAGGCCAACTTAAATAAAAACATTAATAGGCACTGAGTGGCTGTTTGATTGAATCAGGGAATTAACCGGGGGGGGGGTTGTAGACCCACGATTTGGCTCCTAGTAAAGTAGAGAAGCTGTTAACAGATCATGAACGAGTTAACGTGGTTCCCTTGATAGGCCGCAATTGTGTGTTTCAGACACATGTTTCATAATAAAGCATTACAGGAGCTACTGACCGGCGTGAATAACGCAGTGTCACCTCTACACGCCAGTCACTCAACTGGCGTATCGGGCTTTTCCTATGGGACAAACGATTTTATTTGTGGGAACTGCGGTTTGCATTTTTTATCTCAGTATATTTCGATAAAATATTATTATTCGCCATATAAAACGGTCAGAAAAAACGTTTCCAGTCATTTTGAGGGCCTCTTATATGTTAAGCGTACTAAAATTTTAAACATCTAGTGACATAGTGTTTGACGCGTATGTTCTATCTGTAGATGTAAAAATATAATAGACGTCGAAATCCGAGGTCAGTTGTACATAAGCAACTATTATAGGACTACAACAGTATGGCAAATTCGCGACATCTCAGGACTTGCAAAGACTTCCAGAGCCTCAGTTCGATGACTCCATTTTAGTGTATATTCCAGAGCCTCAGTTCAGTTACTCCATATTAGTGTATATTCCATAGTTTCAGTTTAGTGACTCCACAGTAATGTACATTCGAGAGCCTCAGTTCAGTTACTCCGTACAAGTGTATATTCCATGGTTTCAGTTTAGCGACTCCATATTAGTGCATATTCCAGAGCCTCAGTTATGTAGCTCCATAGTAGTGTATATTCCAGAGTTTCAATTCAGTGATTCGTCACTTTCACGAAAATCATTGTGCCATGACCTCTATCATAGTTTTTTAAGGTGGCCGTCTAAGTGAACGTATTTTGTGAGTTCGAGGCTTGGAAATACAGAAGCGGTAACGATGAAACAGCACGGGCATCATTTATCCCATAGCCTTTAGCAGCAAGTCCCTGGACTGGCGTGCAGTACTATCGCCGTCAACTCGTTTCTATGAGACATCCAGTAGTGACCCTATCATTTTATGACATAATATTAAAAATAAACGTGCATTATCTACGTATAAAACTTTTAAAAGATTCTGTGCTAAGATCTTCGAAGCTAAAATGACCATAAAAACACTCATCATTCGGCAGAATAAAAATAACCTATAGAGATACACGGAGGTCCTGAAATGAGTATGCACACGTGTATAACCTTCTTTGTATGTTATTCCTAAGGAAACAACACTTACACACGCTCAGCAGTTTTCGAATCATTTTGTAACTGCCTCTGCATACCACTTGGCGGCCTGTGCAGGCGACCAACTTAAGAGTGTGTGGTAGATAAATAAATGCTAAAACCACCACTGTAATCTATATGTTTTTCAAAATCAATATGGAAAATCTGCAAAACTACAATCCTAGCCAATGATATTAGCCATCTTTATAAGATAATATTTACCCAGAATGATGCATTTGTTAGGCGCAATCTGTTGCGCCGCAATTAAATGTACGTTATTTAAGCGAAAGCGGTAATTTTAGAAATGAGATACACGACAAAAATGTTTGCTCAAAAAGTTGGCAAAACCTATTATCTAAGATTGCTGTTTTTTGATTTCTACAAATTGGCTACGAGAAACCTACAATAATTAACTGATCCTTTAAACACTAAATATGTACTATGCCCTGTCCGTGACAGGCTGAAAATTATCGAGGATATGCCAAGGAAACTACGGCTCAACTGAAAATGTAGCAGTAATGAAGGTCGTACCTATATGTAATATAGACTATGTATAACTGGTTCCTCGGAATTCTTAGGCCATACACTACACTTTATTCACGGTAAACTGAGCAGTTTTTAAGACAACATTGCAAAGACAAATAATAATAAAAAAACGTATTCAATTTTGGCCACAGACGTAAACAGTATAACACAGTAAACCTGTCCTAATAACTGACATTGATTTGTGACGGAACGCTATACTTATTAGCTGAAAGTGAAAATAAAGCAACAAAGGCGTTAAAAAAGTACGCTTTACTGAGACTGGACTATGTCAGGTTTCACGTCGCTAATAGTATTTAATGATTATGCAGACACTCATACGAGCCGGTTCGTCCGAGCTCAAATATGCAGTTTTGTTTGTTGAATGCTGTTGCTCCTTTTCCTGCCGCCTGCCAGGACTCCGAGCGGTGCTCAGAACTTCGGTCGTTACAATATTATTTGAATACTGCTCAACGTGAGTAAGTGATATCTTCTTAGCAATATCATTCAAATAACTTTACACACGTGGATATCCATTTCAGGATCTCAGTGGATCTCTGAACTTTTTTTCGTTGCAGAAAGTGGCTAAAATAGTTGTTTTTGAGATCTTCTTAAGCATGAAATTCTTGGCGCAGGAATTTCAATAGGTATAGGCGTGTACAATGAACCTTTGGCTCATATATTTCATAGCAAAAAGAAAGAGTCGCATCTCATAGAGGCGAGTTGTCGGCGAGAAGACCGCATGCCAGTGAAATGTCTTGCGCCTAGAGGCTAGGATGAGGCGTGATGAGCGCAGTGTGCTGTCCTTACCACTTTCTTACTTCTAGGCCTCGAACGCGCACAATTTGGCGGCCTCCTCAATTCCTTGTTATGACAACCTGATTAAAGTTTATGCAGAAGTGGTAAGTCAGGCTCAGGCCATCTCTTATAGACAGAGGCACGATTATTTCGTATATTGATTCTATGTCAAGATGAACGTCAAGAGCGTATACTTCACAGTCGTCACTGTGATCGGACAACAGTTGTTCTGATACATATTTTACGACTGCAAACCAGTAATACATAAGGAAATAATTCTGGGTGAAATCACGTGGTACCTGCGTAAGTCAATCCATCGACTGTGGCCAGTGTACATATAGGACTGAGAAGTCTATGCTGCTACCAGATGAATACGCGAAATACTCGTGCCTCCACTTATAGGTAAGGAAAGGAATATTTCGCGAGTTCAACGACATGCGTGCTAGAATCCAATGTCCTATTTATACACAAGCCCAGACAATTTGTCCATTAGCTATTACTCACTGGAACAACAGACAATAAACTAACAGGCGGGGCCTGAGTATGCATACGACAGTGGATTCTAACACGACGGTCATTGAACTCGCGAATTATTCATTTCCATACTTATAGGCCTACTTCCTGCGGCAATGTGTTGTGGTAGGTAGGTAGTTGGACGTTACATCTCATAGACGACTAGGTTATTATAGACGGAGCGATCGTCTTGGATGGAAAGGAAACAAAAAATTCGGCCATGGCCAGTAGAAACCATCCCAACATTCAAGTTGAGTGATTTGGGAAAATCTAAACAGGGATGGCCGGACCGGAGAGCAAGTGTAAAATGTTGTGGTTATCCTATACATATTTCTTGTTTCATTTCTTTCATTAACTTTCCAACTCATCTTCTCATAACGTAGTCTACCTACCTTAAAACATAACCTCGTCTTTATTAAACAACACGACTGTTTACATGCTACTTTAATTTAACACTTTTTTAATGAAACAATTAAACACTGCAGGTGTTTAAAATTCGCAAGATTATTCGCGTATTTATGCCAACATCATTCTGGATACAGCAAATTTTCACGTTTATGTAACTTGTTTCTTAATCACAGACTTACGTGCCGTGCATTGAATACAGAAATAACCTGGTCAAGATCTACATTCCTCGACTGCGGTTCGCGTGCACGACGTAAAGTGAGCGAGAGTTTTTACAAAAACATAACTACATCGATCGTCTGACCCAGTAACCTGGGCAAGACCACAATTTCTCACGATAGATTTGTGTCGTGTGTGAAAAATGTGCCAGCATTGCTATTCTCTGTAGTTAATTGCAACACATATGTGTTGCTATTCTCTGTAGTTAATTGCAACACATATGTGCGGGTGATGTACGTGTGACACAATGTAGCTGTCTGCGGAACGATAACAGGCATCAAATATTACAATAGCGGGATTCTTATTGGCTCAGTCAAATAGGGCAACAGCTCCACGTACAAGTTAAAGCCAGTAATCTTCTGGTAAGCTGAACGTGCGTTGAAACCCAGCAAACAGTCAAGTTTTCCCGCGATAAACCATCTTCTCTAACTATATGGGCTCTGGTATTAAGATACTACGGGAGGATTTACACACGGTACAGTAACTATAACTTTGCTTATAAAAAACCTTCTCGGTATTAAAATCCAAAACTTACAAAGTCCAAGCGATAAACCTCAGCGACCGGACCATTTATCCTGCTTGTCTACTACATAATCATCAGCAGACGTAGACAGAACTATAAACACAAAATTGAAGGTTTGATGCCATATTGAAGCTAGTACATTTTTTTAAATGTTAGGACAGTTAAGTTTTAATTCAGGCTCGAGCCCTGAACATCAATATTAGTAAATACAACGTATTCTTAATTAAGTTATTGGCCGTGTAAATTTAGTCATACATACATACATACATACATATAATTTAGTGCAAAATAAAACAATATCCAAGTTGCAGGAAGAAAAAATAGAGTTGGCTCACTATGGCATTAGACACTCCAAATTTAAGTTACCATCATTGCCAAATTTTATTCGACATTTCAGTTCCATACGTTTCTCGTCAATCATATAACATGTAACGAATTCTCTTTTAAGGTTATTATTCATGATGTCGAAGTGTATATTAACAATTAAATGGAAATGTGACAGTATTTACTTATATAATTCCATTTGCTTTGATGATTTGCGCAGCTAACAGATTTTAAACGCGTGTAGTGGTAAGTTACAATGTCAAATAAAATAATTTTTTTTTTTTTACAATTATGTAAGATGTCTGAATTCCCCTGTATAAACAGCGTACAATGACTTGAGTTTTCTTTACGTGGCAGTAATTTTATTCCACGAAGAAAGTGGCATTGTATTCAGAGACAAACTCTGCACACAATTTGAAAAATGTCTTATCAGTTGCCTATTTTCTCACATTTGTACATGAAAATCGTATAAATACACAGCAATGTATATCTATACATTAACTGCAAATACTATTTAATAAACAAAACATATTGTTACGTATGATTTTTATGAGGCCCTAATGTTTTGTCCAAATTCCCGGTAAATTCGAAATTTCATAATTTCATTGGTTTTATATTTCATGTTTTGGCATCGTCCTCGTGGATTGCTACTGGTCGTGGAGATTTAACCGAAAACCCGGGCGGTTATGTTTCCGCAAGTAGGGGGCACTGCACTGGGGTCATCGCCTCGCGCGAAATGCGGGCTAAGCAGGGCATGAGCTTTATAAGGGAGTCTGCCCTCCCCCTGGGGTCGTTGTCGTTGTCATCGGTCAGAGGCAGTGGGAAGGTGCCCGCTGGAACAGAGTATGAAGACAGGCTATCAAAACACGTAAGTTAACTTTATTTATTTATTTTTGATTTGGAAATACACCCTACCTTGAGGCCGTTAGGAATGACGATACGAGACGTATAAATGATCTAAATATTTGCACTGTCGTTGTGAACAGTCCAGACGTCTGGAAAATAAAACTAGAGGTTTAGTACATTTTAAACATTGTTAGGTGATTTAAGTTTAATAACAGTAACTGTACTTGTGTCGCAGAAATGGAAATGTAGAAATGGTGATAAGTCGTATGTAGTTTTTTGTTGTTGTCTTGATTGTCAATTCTAGTCAAAATTTTGTAAACGTTTCTTTGATTTTTGTTTTTGTATTAAATTCTTTAAACGAATTCATTAACTATAATTTTTATTGTTGATAACTGACCTATTTTAAGGTTGTGTACCTCTCGTGAGTTCTCTATATCTGGAAGCTAAGCACGCCCCTAATTACCCCCGTAACAATATTATCCATGCTCTGATTAGGGCAGTCAGGAATTTTCTTATTTAGGGCCATGCTCTTTAGATTCTACTGTTTTTGCGAAAAATATTTTTTTAATCCCTAAACGAGAGCAAATATCAAAAATGTGTCTGGCAGTTTTGTTTAGAATGATTTCTGTCGTGATAGATAATTTTTCAAAGCAATAAATCATATGGTTTCGACTAAAAAGTAAATTAATCAGAATTTCGTTAATTACATAATTAGCTAAACCATGGCATTTACTCTCTTGAAAGAAAAAAAACAGCCAACATGGAGAAGACGATACTAAACAAAGCTGCCAGACAGATTTTTGTTATCGTTCTTGTTTATGCATAAAAAATTTATATCGCTAAAAAGTAGAAACTAGAGAGCATAACATTAATTACGAAAAATTAATTTTCATGACATTGGAACTTCAAAAATTATGTTCGTGAGCTCAAAAGCACTTTTGTGTTTAATAATAGTGTAACACCTTAATTTTTAATTCCAAATAATTTCTGTGTAAAGTAATATCCCATCGCAGAGCAGAAAGTTATTACTTGTGCCGAAAATTCCAAACGACGATTCGAAAATCACATAGATATCAGAAAAAAAAAACGTTTTGCTCAGTTTCTGACAGAAAACATGTCAAAAGTTTGGTATGGGTTGTCATATGAAATTATAAATTAAGCTCCTATAAAGACATTTATAAATCAGAGTAAGAAATTTATCGTTTGATTACAACATTTACCACATAATTATTACCATTTATTTTAGTAGGTGAGCCCTATAATGTGGTATTACTATTGATAATGCTTGTCTGCGTCAATTAATGTTTTTTTCCTTCATTTCTTTACATTTTAATACTTACAAATTACGTAAAGTTAAAAATGCTAGTTTTTAAGGGTGAAATTAGCGATGGAAAATTAAAATTGAAAATCAACATTTGTTGAAATAACCAAAACAAATAAATAATGAATTTTCGTGCGCGGTTTAATAGTAACAAAATGCTCAAACCTGCGAAATATTTTTTGCAAGTAGGCCTATGTTTCACAATAGGTTGGTCAAACATTTGTTACCTAACATTTTTTGCCACTGCATTTTTTTATATTAAACAGCATTAATTGTAGTAGGCGGTCCCAATTAACAAAAAAAAATACTCTTGAAACAAAACAACCTCAATGCAATGGACCGTTTTAGAGGAAATGAAAAATACGTAGGAAATGTGGAGCCGAACAGGTAGGTAACACGCGATACACAGGCGTAAATACTGCATTGTATTCGATACAAGTACTTATCACAACTCATCGCAAAAATTATAACATATTTCCATTTACTTTAAGGGGAAGAATATTCATAAATTCCGCCGAGCTAAAAATATGATGTAATCAATGAAATGTGGGAATAAATTAAATTAATTTGGGAATGAATCGCACACAATCTTTATACGCTGTGTATTTTATGTTAAACGTTGTGTGACCTTAAACATTTAATTTACTAAACCATTTTGTTTGAAATAAGCTCCCTAAAATATGCTTTTACGGAGACTACAAAAGAAAAGGAAAAACATTATTGTGTGTTTTTATGCAAATTAATGAACTGAGCACTAGCAACAGTTTGAGCTATATAAAATAAAATTTGAAATATTTTTTATGCGTAAACTGAAAATAATTGTTAAATAATGTTGCCACTAAAAATTAAAAACTTTTTTTTACAAAACATAGTTTCACCTCACGAAGTACTGACAGGTAAAATCAGTAATTATAATACACATTAAAAATCTAAGAATATTAAGCAAAGATTTTATTTAAAATATTTTAATTTTTTGGTTATGCCTAGAGGTGGTGGTTTATCGCGCGAAAACTTGACTGTTTGCTGGGTTTCAACGCACGTTCAGCTTATGAAAAGGTGACTGGCTTTCGTTTGTACGTAGAGTCGTTACCCTATTTGACTGTGCCAATATGAATACCGTTATTGTAATATTTTATGCTTGTTATTGGTCTGCAGACAGCTACGTTGTGTCAGACGTATAACACCCAATTAAAAAGTCACAAGAAACTACAATGTTTTCAAGGGCATGTTGGCACAAAAAATTTTCGCGATGTACCATAATTTCTAGTTATGACGTAAAATAAAACAAACGTTCTTTAACGGACATTCTTGAAGTGTACGTCAACTTCTGCAGTTCTCATAAATGCCTCATGAATGCATAGTTACAAATGTTGGTGACATAGAATTTTGAACCAACTTGTTTCAATGCTTTACGTGCATATCCGCAGCCCGCTTCGTAGTTATAGTGCAGAAACTTCCCTCATTTGACTGTGCCAATCTGAATAAGGTTACCGTGAAATCACACGTCTGTGATTAGCGGCTATAACCCGAAGACTACGAGAGTTAAAAACATCCAATCACTGACTAGCTATTTTTGAAAGTTTAATTTTTAAATCCTGAAAGGGAGCAGATTTCACAAAACCGTTATACAGAAATGTTGTAAATTGTTTGTACTATGTAGCCTAACTTTTTCAATACATATGTTTTTATAATTTTTCCTAGTTATCGTTTTTAAGAAAATTTATTTAAGTCGATAATAAGCCAAAATTACAAAAACTTATGTTTAAAAAAATACGCTATATAATACAAAGAATTTCCAACATTTATATGTAACAGTTTTCCGATATCTACTCCCTTTCAGGATTTAAAATTTAAACTCGCAAAAAACAGCACACATATAGAAACTATTCAACAACAATTAGTGGCTCTATGAATGTAGTAGCAACTACCACTATTGTTGTTACAACACGTAACTTCCCTCAGGTAACCGCAGTCACCACTCTGCCTTGTGTGTGCTATTTAACTTCTTTCCTATTTCCCATGCACCAACTACCTTACTTTCACGAGCACAAACACCTGTGTAATTTCTTTGCAGCAGAGACAAATGCGATGCGGTAATAGGTGCGAACCGCACCGCAGATGTTCACGCATTACGGGACTCGCTTCGTATTAAGCCGCCTGAATGCTTCGCCCGCACATCGGGCGAGAACCAGAGCGGAAGCGATTATTTAAATGAATATCGAATATAGTTTGCTGACGGTTCACCGAACAATTATTGAAATCGGTCGTTTTAAAACGTTGCTTATACTGCTGTCAAGCGTAAACATTACTGACTATTCGAACAAAGTCACGTTGCAAAACTGTCACAAACAACTATTCCGTAAAATTCCGAAAACGCTACGAACAGATACAATTATAATAATGCATTATCTTTAATAAGAAATAGTTTTAATTTGAACCAGGAATATAAAGAAAACTACTTAGTGTTGTCTATAATAAATAACGTAAAAAATAGTGTTAATGTATAACGATTATATCTAGTTACAATAGTTCTGAACTTATATGAATGGGTGAAAAAGGTTTTTATTTATATTTACCGAGGTTTTAGTGATGTTTCTATCAAGTTCTGAAGATTTTTTCCAGAAGCCGTTACGTCGCGGCACAAATATTTTTGCTCTGAGATGGTCTTAACCGGTATGCGTACAGACGCAACTGTATGAACAAAATAACATATACATCAATATGTTTATTTAGGAAATATTTTAACCATGTTAGATAAGGAAAAATAAAATTACATATCCATATGTACAGAATATAATACCTCACTGCCTTACAAACAGTACCTACTTTTCTATTGAAATTCGTGAGCTCTTACTGTTTAAAAAAATTCCGAAATATTGAAACGGTATTTGCATATAAATATTGAGACATCTGTCAACAACAACAACCACAACAACAAAAGCAATAATATTGTATAGAGGGGTATATCATACGTTGACTCAACAACTTGTTCAAATATAGAGATGGGAGGTTTTATGACTCGTAACGTATCGATAGTTAAGTCATGCCGTAGAACGTATGGCAGCAAGTTCATGTTACACTTGAAAGCTTAAAAAATACTAATTGCAGTTTATAAAAATTACCTAATTCAAACGAACTGTACGATGGTCTGAAATGTCACTATAGCGGCAATTGCAATTTAATACCCAAAACTTGATAGACTGAATAAAATCAACGAACTTAACCTCAACAAACTTGGAATCTGAAATGTACAATATTTTATTATTGTCACATATACACTCAACTATCGTGACTTTTTAACTATCATACTGCATCTAACTGCAATGATGCTGTACGTGCAAAACGAATATAAACACTTTAATCTTAATAGATTATTTAAGTCAACGAGTTCAAAATGTCACACCAAAAAGCGGCCATATTTATAACGCAGTTAATTACTCGAAGTAGCCAGCAGGAGAGAATATAAATGTCGTTCGAAAGTACATAATGAAACGAGTTTAGTTTAAACGAGGAAAGAATACGACTATAAATAGTTTGGAGCTCAGGAAACCACTCTATAAAGCTGAGCATGCTTAAGTGAAGCAGTTATGTGCCAAGAGTGACCACGGATCTAGTCTCATCCTTCTGTACCTGAGCTCAGTGAGTATAACAAGAGACAACTCTCAGCTTACCTAGTCCAACATCTACAAACTCATTTCGTAAAGTCCTATTACTAGACGGACTAGATACTACGATCATTCTCAAGACGCCGGACACCACTCCCCCTTCCCCGAGGAAAACACATGCGCTCAGATAGTGCTTACTATGACTTAAGTATCTTTTACCCGTCCTCAGTTCCCGGACAATCTAGAAATGGAACAACCAAACTAGAGGCTTGACGGACGAGCAGTACGGAAAGAAAGTTGTACTGATCAAGACTTTTATGTACAGCTGTATATGAGTACAAAAACACGCGCACTGAGACATGGCTGAACTAACAATTCTGGACTCGTCATTCTGTAAGATTAGAGCCACGATTTTGTCCCGAAAAGACTTTTGCACCATTTTGTTTCATTGCCTTACGTACACATCGGCAGCTCTGTTTCATGGTTATTGGCAGCGTGTCATAGTTCAGACGCATTTCTCATATGGCTGTACCAATCAGAATCAGGCAATTGTGACACCATAGCTTTGTGATCTGTCAGTAGAACCCCGAGAAAAGTGAGAGTGAAAACATCTAATCACTGGCCACGAAGCAGAGCTGCAGGTGGGCATATGTAACATTGAAACCAATTGGTGTCAAAATCTTATCGCCCCGAAATCGTGGCTCTTCGTATGACCTTTGAACGTGTATGACAGATGCTTTATGTGTATGAACAGATGATATAGCTGCCATCCTGTTCAACAATTCCCTATTGCTACTCCTAATTAGGAGTTTCTACAACTGCCGCTCAGAGTTCGACCAACGATCAGCACAGCACAAGGCTGGGACTTTCACGCCAAACCCCCTGAGTACCTGCTACATACCATGCATCTTATATTTTGACCGAGACGGAAGCGCACTTCGTGCGCTCCACAATCCCCATTAATATTCGAGGTCTACCAACCACCTATTTTTCCCACCCCGTTTCCATTCTTATTTGGAAGCTGACACCTTAGGTTGTTAGGTGAGGACGAGCCTGCGTTGGTTCACTGTTGTTTTTCGTAATAAACACAACACACAACCGGGGAAGTAACATTAAATTTTCACCTCTCAGGTCGGTTATCGAACCCGGGACCCTTGGGTCACCGTCTAAAAGATCTAACCGCTGAACCAAGTGGTCGGATTACCAACTACTGCAGGCCTCATTTGAGAAAATGCAGTCTGTTCGTAGGTCCTCGGTGTGCTGATGAATCTGAATCACTGAGTAAGCATAGCCTTGAGGAAACATAGTATACGGAAAATGTCAGCATTTTAATTTTGCCGGATTAACGTAGATGGGCGGTTCTCTCATAGACGCACTGCTTCTTTTTTATGGTGAGGGGAGAGGATTTTACAGTCTTTAACAACGAGATATTAAGAGTCGACGAGGACGAAGTGAGAAGAAGGGACAGCACAACTTCCGTGCCCGAGCTGGGACTCGACCGAGGGACCCGGGTTCGATACCCGGCTCCGGCCATACTGATTTCTGTTTTCCATTGTTTCCCGAAATCGTTCCAGGCAAATGCTGGGATGATTCCTTAACGAAGGCCATGGCCGATTCCTCTCCCAACTCCCGTAATTAAGTAAAGTTGTGTATGACCATATCTAATGAACTCACTGTCGACGAAACGTAAAGCCCGCTTACCTTACCGAGCTGGTATTCAAACACAGGACCTCTCGCACCGCAGACCTGCGTCTGACCGGCTACACTACAAGGGCCGGCTTCTTATTGATAATTAAATAAATATTGTATAAGGAGGGTATCCGACGGTATTGTCCACCAGGTGCAGACTTACTTCTGGGCGCTTATAGACATCTGCTTACCACGAAGGAATGAGGCCATACAATGCAGAAGCGAATGAATGAGAGGGGCGTGGTAAACGGGAGATCCCAGAGAAAACCCGCGTGCCCAGCACGATTCCCGCCTGTGCAAATCCACGGGCCGACCCCGCCGGTGAGAGGCAAGTCACGCTCTAATTTTAGATGATCCGGCAGGTTCAGCAGACAATACTGGCCCTTCCCGGTCCTTGGGCGCTGTTGCCAGGTCGTGGTTGGTTAACTCCTTAGCACCCTTTCCCTGCTGCTAGACATAAAACGAGCAAGGCTACTGCCCGGGCGTAGGTGTTATGGGGGAGAAGCTAGTCCGTAAGCTTGTTGATAAACGCAAAATTTCATGAAAGGGGCGTGATTGCTCATCTTCTCCGCATATTAAACTGCCATAAATAAGGTTTTCGTTATTAATTTACGATAGACACGTTTGTTGCTGTTTTTTTTACGCATTAATAGAATAGTTTACCGAGTGGAAAAGAAACTCTTTGTTGCTGTTATTTCGGACTGGGAGTTGAACCCCGTGTCTTTCTAAGTGCACCCTTACGTTCGCTATCTTAAGGCGTATGGAAAGGCAAGACGTCGAGCAAACGACTGGAATACTCAACCACCGATAAACTTTTCTGCTGACGAGGTATTTTATTTGCGGACGTCTGCTTATACATACGGCACTAGGCGGTAGTATGTTTTTCTTTCGAGTAAAAAATTAAAAACGGTTTTTAGAAAAATAATGGCTCGAAGCCACAAAATCCATAAAAATGGAAAATCGAATTTTAAAAATATTTGCGTTTTGATTTGAAAATAATTTTCCTTTTCCCAAAACATCTCGCGCAGAGATTTATGAATGTTAAAATTATTTTCAAATCGAAGCCCGAGTATTTTTGGAATTCCGTTATTATAGAGGCCTGATTATTATCACAACTATAAAAGTTTAAGTTTTCAATTTTTATGGATTTTGTGGCTTCGAACCCTTATTCTTCTAAAATAAGTTTTTAATTATTTACTCAAAAGTAAAGCATACCATCACCTAGTACTGTGCAAACAGACGTCCGCAAATAAAATATCTGTTCATAAAAAAAGTCTCGTCGAATTATGATGAGTAGTTCAGATTTTAACGATGATTGAGAATTCCAGTTGTTTGCTCAACGTCTTACCTTTCCATACCCCTTAAGCAATAATAACATCTGAAAACATGTTGGCAGAAATTTTTCGCATTTTCTATTTTCTCGTATTTTGTAATATGCTAGACACTAGTCTTTCGTACCACAGGATTTTATCGGGCAATTTGAAATGGATTCTTCTGTAGTCCTACTATTTAACTTCGTACCCTAAATATTATTTTTTTTTCGTCTTAGTTCAATAGTTTATAAAAAATAAGCTCGTTTTTTAAATATTATATTACGTTTATTTACGCATCATTGGTAGAAATATTTTTTTTTAATGACTTGGCAGTGGTAATGGGGACGGTTCTTAGGGCTAGAGATTTTTGGTGATAAGAATTTTGCAATTTTTCGCTTCTTACAAAGCGGTGCAGTCATAACGATGGTTGCGAAAGCCTACACGCTCCTTCTATATATCCTGTATTAACGCGTGTTAAGAATCGAAACAACCATAACCATACCAATAACGGCAAGAATTGAACTCATTCTCTGATATTGTGCTTTGCACACAACCAAAGCCATAACCACTGTGTATTCGCAACTTGTTGGTCAGTTGGTCAACTATCAATTGCATTATCCAATAATCTGTGCGGAGCCAATCGCAGTCCTCTTTCAGTCGAATTCGAATGTTATTTTCGTCGATACAGATATGTATTTGTATAAAATAAGCAACATTAGTAATATTAACGAAATTAAAACAACATAAAATACTTTACGTAAACCATTCACGACTTCAGCAAAGCAAATATTACAAGAATAATTTGTAGGACAGTGAAACCTGAATCAAGAAGTATAAATATCTGGCGTTATTTTATACACATTGTAGCAGACATTTTTAATGGTTATGGCGATGGTAATGGGTGTGTTTGTAGTTATGGACATTTAGAGTATATCACCAACTTTATGCAGCTGGTTTTTGTGTATAGTTTATCTTACCGACGAATGCATTTTTCTGACAGCTATGCTGACTAAATTTTTTTGTACTTCGTTGAGCAGCACAATTTTATTTGCAAGGTTTGCCTTGTAGTTTAATTAGTTTTACCTTAATTTTCTCACTGGTTTAGCTAATTCACCATTTGACGAAAATAATACACCGGATTTAGTTTTTACTGACATTTACCGTCAAAAGAGTTGTTATGATCCAAGCAGTATTCCCTGGATCAAACATTAGACAGTTAAGCCTCGTCAAGTAGACCACTAGAAATAGTTTACTAACCGACAAATTCAGCCAAGAAATGATAATATTAAACACGGCACAATATGCCAGCAGAATATACCCCACTCCGGCGAGGATACAAGTTGCTGCACACGGCTTGATATATGGACGTGACTAGCGGCGAGGTCTGTCTGCTCCATATCGTCACCACCATGATCGTCACCAGGGTCACTACGCCAAGATACACCAGGATATCCAGGCACGTTCGTCGTATAACCGTGTCTTCACATCAGCCTCGGAAACTGTTAAGCTCGGCTGTCGGCATAAGTAAATTGAGTGGTTAAATAACTGACATTATAATTATATTTGCTAACTTAATAATCCGCCTCCCTTCGGGTCTCGAGTAATTAAACTGTAATGTATTATGTAACATATATCGTGACATAAAGTTCCTAAAGTAATGTGTGAGTGTTTTTTATAATGAAGCACTTAAACTCATAATGCAGTGATCTTCCCATCCAGAGTGGCACGCTAATATTGGCCAACTTGAAAGTTTATTTTAAACCATAACAAAGTGCACTCGTACACGTTGGACAGATGGGTGCAGGTGAAGGACAGCAGTGTTGGCAGCACTGAGCTGCGGACTCACTTGGCAGGACAGGGGTGGGCGTTGCACTGCACCAGCTGTGGGTCAGGTCTCAACGAGGCGTCACACAGTTCCTCCTGCGCTTGTTGGCCCGTCACTCTGTTCCGACACACCGGCATTGACATCTTGTATCCTGCACACACATACACACACTCCATTAGGCTTGGCCTTTACAAAAAAACTCACTACGGTATGTTGTGCAAACAGTTAACCTTCACCATTTTCCATACCCCTTACTACATAGACTGAAATACAGACAACCCAGTCATCTCTACGGCTAAAGAACTTGTAGCGGTGACTTCAGCATCATTAATGTTGGGAAAGAACTAAGAAATTGTCCTCCGCCATGGAGGGCCATGGAGATGGCATGTTGTGACTTCCTTGAAGTATATCCCATTTAGGCTGATTTTGCGCGAACAGTGCGTTATTGTTGTCATAAACAAACAACTTTCAGTATAGTTCTGTTGATTGAACACATTTGAATGAAAATGGCTACGTGTGTTGCATTCCGATGTAAAGGGAGGTCAGGTTTGGGAAAGAAATTCGCCGCTGTTACATTCCACAGGTGAAAATGGCCCTGCTTAAAATTTTCATACGTGAATAATGTGGTTAACCAGTTGTTTATGTAGATTAACCTACCTAACTAACCTGAAAATATAGCCACATACATTATTTATTTACGCATGTGTGCGTCACTGACGTTACGCATAGCTGCTTGGTAATGGAAATAACGAACACACGTGCACACAACATTTTTAATAAATATCATAAACTGGCTTGGAAGTATTAAGCCTTGTTAGCACAACTGTTTACACCTACACACAGTAGGCAATATTGTTTCTAACAGAATTGTGTTTCAAAACGCAGTAGTGTTGTTAAGTTCACAGTTTCTTGCACAGTTTTATGCTTCAATATACACAGACAAACACAGAATATTTGTCATTCAATAAATCATTTCAACTTTATTGCTCTTCAAAATTAGTGTTCAATACATTGAATCTTATGGTGAAAACAATATTTTGGGCAGCATTGATCACATGCATAATCCTTCATACAACAATGGCTCAACTCCTCTGACTTCTAGTGTTTGCATGCGCAGTATATAGCATAGCCACCCCTTGTCATCCACAATGTCTAGATATTCCCTGCATGTCTAAGAAACCACCTGGGTTTGATCAATTCCGAGCTAAATGGACAACCATAAATATATTTCGCACAGTTTGGCAGATGTGCTGAAACACTTCATAAGCATGGAAAGACTTCTTCAACAATATGTGATTGTGGAACTGAAAGGAAATCAGTGCGGCACACAGTGAACGAGTGCCCCAAGTGAGTTTATATAGGAACATTCACATTTTGCCTTCATACAACGACTTATCCAAGAGAATATACACACTATCTAGATGTGAAGCTCTAAACTTCTTACATAGGTCGTTCAGAATAACGTGAGCACTAAAAATTAAACCTTTGAAAAATATCACTAGCTGTTACTAAACATAATTCAACATTATCTATAGCTGCCTTACTGTTTGTGTGGTTGGCAGCGAAATTACGCAGTGTAGTTCCGTGTTTCTTCCTATTTAAATACATGAATATTGAAACTAAATCGACAGAAATAGACAGTAAACGTATTTTACGTAAGTAATGAATTTTTTTATCAAACTGCATATGTTTCTACCGACTGCACACTATATCTTAGACGCGCAAACAAGTGAAATGTACAGAGAGGTTACAAGTTTTCCGTCGTATGAGTTTACGCGAGGAAAGATACGAACGGGCTGAAAATAGAAATACGAAAGGGTTTTTTTGAGTGCTTACTTCATTCCGAACCGCCTAGGCCTATAGACCTCTGTGTCTTGTTAAATGATATGCCTACAGACCTCTGTGTCTTGTTAAATTATATGTATGCAATATGCGATGAATAAAATACACCTTATTTTGTTGTTTTTACTAGTCTTCTTTTGTCGTATTTTCTTGATACGACCATATTCCGTTCCAGAATTAATTCGTATTGTTTTTGTTCTATTTATTTAAACTAGCTGTCCCTTTGCGGCTTCGCCCGCGTGTACTATAGAAAAGAGTAACTAACTTTTAATTACGTATTAATTGATGGTGTTACTATATTCTCTGTATATCATTAAAACAACAAATACAAACAGCTTTATCCAGTCCAATTCGTTGAGCGTACTTTAATTGCAGAACATCTTTGTTTTTAATTCGTATTTATTTCTCTATAAAATACCTAGCCGGCTGCGGCGTTGCCCGCGTGAAATTATGAAATGTAAACAGTAACTCTGGATAACATATGTGATGAAGGCATTTAACAGCTAGCGTACTCAATAACAGTGAACTATAAATTGTCTTAGATCAGTGTAAAGAGCGCGCCCAATATGCTCGTATTGTCATAGTAATTCCCATCGCAAAGTCTTGCACGAATTACGAACCCGTAACCCCACCCCTCACACACCTGGAACTTTAGATAATACCTGAATGAATGCTTAAAGGCAGGCCATGATAATTCTTTCGTATGTACAGGCTACAGTCCGAAGAGGTTTTATTTATGAGTAGGTTGGCAAAAAAAAAAACAACTGTTGAATTATTTCTCCGTGATCAGTCTCTTTTTTCGGGAGATTGTAACATTTTACTGCTTTTCACATACTTAATTTTCGAATCACATAAAATCCTGAATTTGATTTGTAGATATTTACATAAGCTTCATTCTTATCAAAAAATCATCTCGCTATATCAACGGGTACAAGCGGTACAGATGATTATTTGAAAGCATTTTAATTTTTAAACAGCTTTCAAGGACGAATTTCGAAAAATCCTGAAATTACTTTTGATATTTGCTTAAGATGTATTTTAAAGCAAAAACCATTTCAATATTTCCACTGGTTTAGGAGATAGGTGGGATTAATTAAAACCACGTTTTATTTTTTAAGAGCTTTAAAAGACGAATTTCGAAAATTTCTAAAACACTTTTTAGATATTTACTTAAGCGTCATTTTAAAGAAAAAATCACCTCACTATCTGAAATGGTTTAGGAGAAATCACGGATTAATAAAAAACACATTTTACGGCTTTCACCCCTTAATTTTCGAATTTCGCAAAATCGAAACATTTGCAAATATACGTTTCTTTGGGCAATATTATGAAGTTAAATAAATTATGAAAGCTTTCTCGGGTAATCAGGTATTTGGGATTCTTTGGAAACACATTTCACCCCTACACCCCCTTAACTATCGAAATTAAAAATATCCATTCTTAGTGGGTGCCTATGGGCCAAGGGGATGCTTCCCTGAAAATGTCATAGTTCTATGTCCAGCGGTTTTGGCTGTGCGTTGATGAGTGAACGAGTGTGTCAGAACACTTCATTTTATTCATTAAGATTATTTATTTTTGTTTTCGTGTAGTCTTTCTGGACATTATTTTACTTTCCAGAATTGTTGCATTTTTTTTCGCAACAGCTATTCTTTGTGCTTTTTGTTTATTGTGGGGGTTTTCTGTAACTCGACAACATTCGCTCGCAAAGGCGAACTCCTATAAAAATAATTTAGCGTATAGGCTAATTTTAACCCATCGTAGGACTCGTTCAAATATCACAGTTATCAGAGTAAAGTTTACTCGTCTCCAAGGACTCACGAAAGTAGCTTCTCGATCATATTTTCACTTCTATGCTCTAGAGCAGGGCAACGGCGTCAGTTGACATAACCAAATGCACAAACGAAGTGAAACTAATGCACTGTGTTATCAGTATCGAAGAAACAATTATGAAACGAATATTGCATGTAATAAAAAACAATAAGGTGTGAGATATGTGATGCGGACGTCGAATTTAGTAAAATATTTAATATGTAGAAAATAAAATACGTAGGTTTATTTTTTCGCATTCCCGCCAACTTTATAAGCGTTCACCACAGTCCTGATGATCGACAAAAACTGGTCCTGTGACAGAGAGAAAACCTACTCTACTTCAGTTCGTGAGTATCTGTAAATGCCTATTGTCACTACATCCTATACGTACATCCGTCCACACGGGGTGTGTTATGTCTGACTCACATAGGTTGGTATTGCTCGTGGTGGGAAGAATGGGAGGTGAACTCAACTGGAGGACAACTTGTGAAAGCTACTGCGCATCACGACATCAGGGTTGTACTCGGAATGACGGCTGCATAATGCTGCGTGGCGAAGTGCAACACGCGTTTACTTCAATTGCCACTTATCAGTAACTTACTGGTAAAACATATGGAATCTTTTTCTTACACTATACAGTACGTCGATGCTAAATATTCATGTTTCTTGAATGTAGTATTTGTGCTTAGCCGTTAAAAAATTCCTATTTATTTAAGAGATATTATTACTTTTGAGCGTAATGTGCTGTGTCATTAAAACAATTTTTAAAGACCTGTACATATTAAAAGTTGCGGTGTACATCAAAACTCACTAAGAAGATGCTACGTCATTTTGTGGAAAACTTTACACGCTACGTGCAACGGTTTTCGACGAATGATGTTATATTTATAGAAGTTGAGAAGGGCGCTGGGTTGCACTTCGCGCGCTGTGCCTTATAAGTTCAGTTAGTACTGTAATGATTTCCCAACCTGACAGCACCTCGGTAGCAGAAGAATGCGGCCAAGGGAGATTTGTAAACACAAAACTATTAACGTACTGTGGAGCAACGCAACACCAAGTTGCTTGAAATTCCATTAAGTCGGGGAAATAATTGGGACTGCTTAAGAAGGGGAAATAGCAAATACAGCAGGGATGACTCCGCACCTTAACGTCACAAGGGGCCAATCAAAAGGCTATAAATAGCTCACAAGAAGTGGGGGCGCGAAGAGTGGTGGAGGCTACCGACGAGAGGCACCGGGAAATCTCTCTGGTTCTAGACCCACTAGGGACGGAGTGACAATGTGTATTTCTTCTACTTCAAGACCACAGCGGTCAACAGACTGGAAAGCATCTATCTGCTTGTTCGGGAAGGAGAGCAATCCTGTTTCCTTATCTCCTGTCTCGCCCTACCTATCTATCGTTACTTCCGATAGTCAATTGTAATGTCATTAATTGTTAGTCTTCCTATTAGACATTAAAGTGTGTTACTTTCTATTTGTTCTGTTCTGTTACTCTTCCCTTCCTTCCTAATTGTACTACCTTAGTTCTAGAGCCGTCAGCGAGAGACCATAAAAGGTTAAATTAGAACAGTACGTAAGAGCATTTATTGAAACGTTTTGTCAGACATATATTTTAAATAATTTTTTCTGAAGGTCGATAGTATATAGCGCTCGCCTCTTTCCCAGGTGGCCTAAGTTCGATTACCAGCATCATCTCTCACGTATTTTGGCAATGGGAATAGTGCCAGGACGATGTCACAGGGCAGTGTTTTCTGGGGATCCCCCATTTCTAACCACCCCTGCATTTATAACAATATTCCGTTAGACACGATCTTCTGGTTGTGCTTTTTGCTCTTGCAAACAACCGCAAAAAATGCATAAAGGTGGCTCTCATAATTATATGCATCGTACACTGTGCAAATAAATTTTTTTCAAGTACGGCAAGCTCGAGATTAGTTTCTTCAGAATACTATGTTCTTTTATCACACGTATGTAGCAGTTTAAAGCTTTTCCTGCAAATAAATGCTAGCCGACATTAAATATAATTTAAATAAAACATTTTAATACACAGCATTTTTAAAACTGACTAAAAATTATAAAATATTTTCTCCCATGAAACTTATTGTAAGATTAAAGACGAAAAACGTGGGACGCATGCAATATATGACTGATATATGACTATATATATGACTGATAGTCAACCCGTATCATTAACAATTGTATTGCACTGCAAATGATATGAAGTGTTACGTGAGTTTTCACAACGATAACTACTCTCTACACTCCATACAATGCCTACATCATGCGTCTCACGTTTTACGATTAAAATCTTACAAGTATTTTTATAAGATAAATTATTATAAACGTTTTAAATCCATTATAAAAATTTGATACATTAAAAATGTTTTATTATAATATAATATTTTGCTTTTTAATATTCTGTGTGTGGAATTTTACAATCGATATTAAACAAGCATAATTTGTATTGAACAGACAAACAGAGTGACAAGAAAGCGAGCTAATATTTCATTACCATCCAACTCTGAGATATATTTTAAGTTTCAAGTCTCTAGCTCATTTCGAGATTAGTTAAAATAGATTGAAAAATAGACAAGAAAGGAAGCGAATATCAACGTTGTAAAATAGACGAAACAGAGTATAGACCTATTATTAGAGAATGGGCAGCAAAAAAAGGCGAGATCAATATACAACACAACAATTAAAAAAAAGTGATGTTGTTGAATTAAAACTCTTCACATAATCACACTAACGTTGTAATAAAACTGACAATTCAGTTTGGCATATTAGTACTAAGCACTAGTTCTGGTTTTATTATTTGAAACTAAGTGTGAGAAAATATATATATATATATTCAACATACTAAATCATTATCGCATAACTTCCAAACATAATATCAACGAAACACACGGTACTTTGTTTATTTCGTATAATTTATTTTCAGTAATTACATTACCTCACGTACACAACAAATTGTAAAAGTCCACTGTTTCTTGTCTGCTTCCAACTTTTTTCATATTGGGAATCTGGTTTTCTTTATGTCCGTCTTTTGTGTCTGGGTGTTGTCGAAATTTGACTGAATACTATCTTTAGAATTTTGGTGTCATATGTCAGTCACTGGGACTGACTGACTGACTGACTGACTGACATATCAAACTGCAGCCCAAACCACTGAACCTAAAATCTTGAAATTTTTTGTGGCGGTTCCCTTTAGGTCGTAGGCAAGCAGTAAGAAGGGACTTTTTTTCGAAATTCGACCTCTAGGGGGTGAAAAAGGGTGAAACGTATTTCCAAAGAAACGTTGATAGAGCTCGAACCCGCCTGCCAATCATCGTGATTTTTACTGTAATAGGATACACATAAAAATGCATATTGGCCAATTTAAGAATTTTTCGAAATTCAACATTTAAGGGGGTGAAAAGACCTTAAACACGTTTCCGTTTAACTATCGATATCTATCGAATCCTTCGGGATAGAGAGTTGGTAGTCACTTCAAAATGTTGCTTACGTAAATGCCAAAAAAATTGTTTTAGGATTTTTTTTAAAATTCTACCCCCAAGCAGTAAAAAGGGGCAAAATGTGATTTTTAAGTATCGTCTATATCACTTACTTAAATACCTTAAAAATAATTTCACAAATTTTCGAAATTCGCCACCTAAGGGTGTGAAATGGGGCGAAAAGTGGTGATATGTGTGTTCAATTAATCGTCTATGTATCTTGAGCTCAGCGGGCTATTTTCGTGTTTTTCACGTCCCCGATACACCAATAAAGTATTCTAAAACATTATTAAAGGGTTTTTCGAAATTCACTATTTAAGAGGTGAAAAGACCTTGAATGTGTTGTAGATAAATCCTCGATAGCTATCGAACCCGTCGAGCTATATAGTTAATTTGTGCTTCAGGATGATGATTACAGAAATGATCGTAAAACGGTACCAAGATTTTCGAAATTCGAACTCTCAGTACTGTGCAGCGGTCATATGTGTTTTTTAAAATGAACTATTGATTTTGATTCGACTGAACGGGCTAGCGTCGTGATTTGCACCAATTTGATACTTATACAAATGTCTAAGATGTCAATCTGAAATATTTCGAAATTCGACACCCAAAAGGATAAAAAAGCACAAAATTAGTTTTCCATAAACCCATGATATCGATCTAACCAGTAGAGATATTGAGGTGGTGTTCGCGTCAGACTTATGGTTACGTAATTATTTAAATATTGTATGTTAGTTTTTTTACTTTATAGTATAACTTAATTGTTAAGAAGAAAACAAAGTTTGTAAACTTGCAAGGCAGAAGATCCGAAACACAAGTACGATCAGCGAGAAATAACTTATAACGATTATCATTGTACAGTAACCTATCGAGACTTGGTGTTGTACAACCTCTATAAGCCCAGGACATAACTATTTTACTGTTTTAAATCAATTTTATTTTCATGAATTATTTCGACGTTCTGGCCTACATTCTGGGAAGTTCTGGGCTCGAAATCCGTTAAATGATAAATGCAAATGTTCAGTTCTGACACACAAAAACTACAAGGCAAATCGAATTAGTGCAATTTACATGAAGTCGTTTAAATAGGGGTAAAACGGATTGTGCAGTTAATTTTCCATGTATGTTCCTAGACAACATCAGCTCACATATATCATCTCACTAATCTCAAGGTTGGGGCACCAAATACGTTTCCGCGAAACGTTTTCCCACCAAAACTTTCTAATGGCTTTAAACTTCAAGTGAATATTTTGAAAATATGTTATTGAGGGCACCGTCACCAATGGTTGTGCACGGGGAAAATCAGACGTTTTTCATTCGATTAACCACTTACATTTCGGTGTCTGTATCTACCTCACAACGTAAAATTTACAGATTTTTAAGTAAGGCCTAGGTGAAGTCGCTGTTAGTGGCATAGGAACAAACTTAAGACTGTTTTTTGCATGGACAGCTGTAGCTACTTATCCTGCTGCAGAGTTAGTTCAACTAGCCGCTTGGACATTCTAATACTTGACGACTGAAGTATAATTTTTTTTTATGTACAAAGAGGTTTTACTGTTAAAGTAAATATTATCAGTTAGGAGTAATTCTCGCGAGCAATGCCCCGGGGGACTGCTTTTTCGTTTATGTTTTTTTTTATTTTGTCATTTAATACAAGTTTAGTAAACAATAAAATGATCAATGGCATATGTCCATAAACCAAGACATTTAAATTATATCTTGCATTGTGACGTATATGTTATGTGTTACATTACAGCAAAATATTAACAGCTATTTCCCACAAGAAGTTGTCCAATTGTACTGAAGACTAGCATTGCGACCGCGGCTTCGCTCGCGTGTATTACTCATAGCAGATAATATTTGCTATGATTGAAAAACCTTGCACCCCAGATAGGCAGTTAGTCATCAAGAGTTACAAAGACCAAGCTGCTAGTTGAGCTAACTCTGTAACAGGATAAGTAGCTATAGCTGTCCACCTGAAAAACAGTCGTAAGTTTGTTCCTGCCACTAACAGCGACTTCGCCTGGGCCTTATTTATATTCACAGTAAAAATGGCGGTGTGGAATAATTACAGACTGTTAAATGTCAGAGGGTAATACAATGAAATACGTAGTTTATGTTGTATGAAGACTGATTTCCCCCCAGCACAACCATTGGTAATGGTGCCCTCAATAACATACTTGTTTTTCAAACCCTTCACTTGAAGTTAAATGCCATTACGCAGTTTTGGCGGGATAATGTTTCACAGAAATATAATCATATTATGTGCTCCAACTTTGAGGTTAGTGAAATGGTATATGCGGGCTGACGCTATCGAGGAACTTTAGTGAATAGAGGACTGCATAATCCATTTTTA
Source organism: Medauroidea extradentata (assembly GCA_003012365.1). Lineage (NCBI taxonomy): Eukaryota > Metazoa > Arthropoda > Insecta > Phasmatodea > Phasmatidae > Medauroidea > Medauroidea extradentata. The sequence goes on from PNEQ01030978.1 coordinate 68,114, forward strand.
CCACTTTTGAAAGACTTTGTCCAAATGTCACTAATTTAATCTGCCTTGCAGTTTTTTGTGTGTCGGGATTGCACAATTGCACAGCCTTTAACAGAACTTGAGCCAAGAAACTCCGGAACAATAGTACGGAGCTACAAACAGCTGCACCACATAACGTCTAACAATACATCTCGATAGAACTGTAGAACGGAACTCCTGTATAATTTATTTATCGCTGGTTGAACTTGCCTTTCGGATCGTCTGCCTTGAATGTTTACAAACTAAGTTTTCTTCTTAATAATTAAGTTTTCCTATAAAATAAACAAAACTTGCATAATTTTTTTAGGTAGGCCCTTCTTACGTAAGCATCATTCTGACGCGAACAATACCTCAATATTTCTACTGGTTAGATAAGTATCATCGGCTCATAGAAAACCAATTTTATGCCTGTTCACTACTTTAGGTTTCGAATGAAAAACCTCAATTTCACATCTTAAATATTTGTATAAGTATCCAAGTTAAATGAAAATCTTGACGATAACCCGTTCAGTCGAATAAAATCGACCATTCATTAAAAAAAAAAAAAAAAAAAAAAAAAAAAAAAAAAAAAAAAAAAAAAAAAAAAAAAAAAAAAAAAAAAAAAAAAAAAAAAAAAAAAAAAAAAAAAATTACCTCTGTACATTACTGAAAGTTTGAATTTTGAAATGTTTTTAAATATTTTGGCTGCTTTTACCTAATCATCTTCCTGAAGCAAAAATAAACCGAATATATCAACGAGTTCGATACATATAGAGGATTATCTAAAACACATTCCAGGTCTTTCCACTTCCTAAGAGACCGAATTTCGAAAAACTCTTGAATCACATTTTAGACTACTTTACTGTTATCTCTTGGACGTGAAAAACACACCAATAACATGGGTTCAAGATATATCGACGATTAATTAAAAATTTATTTCATAATATTTCATCACTTTTCACCTCCGTCCACCTCCTCAGGTGGGGAATTTAAAAAATTCGTATAATTACTTTTCAGTTATTTGAGTAAGTATTAATCCCAAACAAAAAATCATGCCAATATATAAAATATCAATGGGGTCGACATATATCGATTGTGGATCGAAAACATATTTTACCCTTTTTTACCTTTTGGGAACGAATTCGAAAAATGTATATAAATAATATATTGGATCTTTACATCAGTATCAATCTAAAGAAAAGTGCACTTAGATGTCTCGATTGGTTCGATGGATATGGAGGAATAATCTAAGACTCATTTAATGTGTTTTCAGCTCCTTAATTAACAAATTTCTAAACTTCTTGTAGTCATGGCTTAGTCATTTGTATACATATCCAATTGAAGTAATAATCACGACGATAGCCAATTGTGTTCAAAGTACAGAGACGATTCATTAAAAAAAACCTACTTCCCTCCTTTTTACCGCTAGGGGTCAAATTTCGGAAAATCCTAAAACCAAATTGTTTTTATTTATGTAAGCTTCGTTTTGAAGTGAAAACCAAATCTTTTTCCCGAAGGGTTCGATAGATATCGATAGTTAATCAGATACACATTTAAGGTCTTTTCACCCCCTTAATTGTTGATTCGAAGAATCCTGAAATTGGTTAAAATGAATTTTTATGTGTGTCCTGCATCGGTGCGTATGGTAGTTTAATGAATTATTTTTACAGTAGCCAATAATCGTAAAGCAAAAACAACAGTCGCTGGTAAATAAACATCACAAAATGCCCCCCAATTAAAACACAGAAGAGAACAGAAGGTAGCACATTAACAAACACACAAATCCAGAGTAAACTGTTGTAAACAAGCAACAACAAAGTGGAAGCAAAGCACGATTAAATGAAGGCTGGGATACCATACGCACGGGCAAAGAATAATAATTATTTGATTTAATAAATAGGCTCTCTCGTCATAAAAACAACTGACACCAGAGGAAAATATATTAATAGAGAACTCTGAAATATGTGGTTGCTCAAAATTATTATTTTATTTTCATTCTAATATTAAATATTTAGTTTCGCTTTCTTTTATTTTCAAACAAAATTCACAAAAAAAAATAATTGACATCGATGAATAGTCCACTAGTACTGCAACCGTAATTAAATTATTAAAGCCCAAATATTGCAGGGAATGTTAAATGTAAATAGTAAATTGATACTACATTAATTCTTTTCTACAAAAAAATATTAAAGAAAATGCCCATTCTGAGCTAAATAAATACCGTACGTCCAAATCAATGACGTAATAAATTTAAAAAAAAATCAAGTAAATTGAATGCATCCGTTAAGCTTTATAAAATTTTATGTTGTCATTTAAACTAAATATAAATATTAAAAACGTACAAAACATTACATTTGAAAAAAATTTAAGTGTGACAGCAGTTAATTTATAGATTTAAAATTCAAATTTTGGTGCGGCTTATGTGTTCAAAGTCCCGCAATAGAAGAGTACATGACGCCGAGATGGCTTCATTTTTCCCAGTTACAGCGGCGAAACAAAGAAGGCGAAAATGCGAAGAAAAAGCCCCAAAATAGATCAGAATGACTGGACATCAGTAGTTAAGACTACAGGCCAGCTCGTCAATAGTCCAGCATATGAACAGTCTACGGACGGATTAGCTACAATATATAAAAAAGTAAATAATGACAATTCAAGTGCCAAGATCTGCCAAAAAGGCAGGAACACCAAGAACATTCATCACGACAATACGGTGGTTGACGGCAAAGTGTTAAGAAATGGAACAGAAGGTACTGCAAAAACCTCGAACAAACGAGCATAAAAAATGATCAGCAATAGTACCAACATCGGCAAAGTGCGCGTTGAAGCACAGTAGCATGCGACAATCACGTGATCAGAATCGCTAAACTGTATCGAAATCACGCGGTGAAATACTGAAATCACGTGCTGTAACAGCAGCAGCACGTGGCATGAAGACGAAGGTACGACAGAACAACTGACAGAGGAATTTAAAGCTCAGCAGCTTACATCTTGATAAGAGAGAAAAAAACACTGTAGCGCGACTAGGGTCGGCTCGAACTGATGTAACAAGAAAGAAGAGCTACTGAAAGTGAACTTTCTGAAATATCATTAATAAACTAAAATTACTCAATAACAGAAGTTATTGTAATATAAATAAAACAAGTTAATAACGACGAAAAAATAGAATTAGCCTGAATTTAAGAAATATAAAAAAATACTAAATATGTATATTATTTAAGTTGTGTCGTATTTCATACGGCACAGTCCCATTGAAATAAAAATCTCGATGATAGGCCGTCGGGTTAGAGCTCTATCGATGTTTCTTCGAAAATGAACTTCACCCCTTTTCACCCCCTTAGAGGTCGAATTTCGAAAAATCCCTTCTTCGTGCTCGCCTACGACCTGAGGTGAAACAACACAATAATTTTCATGAATCTAGATCCAGTGGTTTGGGCTGCAGTTTGATATGTCAGTTCATTTATTCAGTCAGTCATTCAGTCATTCATTCATTCAGTCAGTCAGTGTTCTCTTTTATATATACCAGTTAGAACAAGGCTGATTGTTTGGACAAATAAACGGAGAGTGCGTTAGTTGAATTATGCTATGAAGGGTGCATGCAATGTCTGACAAATTTGCCTTCAATAAGCGGCACGGGATTCTTTCCTAGCTTTCTTTTAATTGACGTGCTACCTTCATGTGAAAATGAAAATTATTGAATAGGCATAAAGTATCATTCGTTTGCTAACTGTTCCGCCTGCGGGGGGTAGGGGGCAGGGCATCAATACCACCCTTATCACCCCTTCACCCTCTTTTAATTCATCCCTTCTCTCGCTAGCTCCACGCGGTGGGTTCCCAACCACTTGAGCACGAGCTCATTAAGGGTACTGGGCCTGTTCCAGTTCATTATTTGAATTCACGTGAAACGTTCGTGATGTTATTGACATTATCAGGAAGCTGGATTTCAAGTTGATTTTTTTTTTAACTGGGGCATTTTTTTTTTGTAAAACTGATCGTCAGAGTTACAAATTTGAAGATTTAAGTTACAAACGTGGAAAAATAACTTCTATGAACGATTCTTGCTATGGAAGAGACCGACTTTGTACAAAATCGTGCACGTATGCCATTGCAGTAATCTGTCGTCGCAGAAAACAACGAAGGGTAACCATTACACACCTAGTTGAAAATAAATACGGCAACTTACGAAACATATAATTTTTAAATATGTATGAAATTTTTTTTACTAGCTACTGCAAAGTGCATGGAGTATACGAATTTTCGGTGAAATTTCTCTCAGTTTTATGCTTTCCAATCCTTGAGACATATTTCAATGGATTTCTGCGCGATTTGAGAGACATGTCACGTGTAATGCACGAGAACTCACACTGCTTTCCAAGACAGCGCTGAAACATAATAAGCTATTTTTAATTAACAGTAAAAGAGGCAATCATATTCATAACATGTGCCTTTATTACGCGATTGTGGTAAACAACTTATATTTTAAATGTCAGTTTTGGGACGGGTAGTTAAAATAAGAAACTATTACACTAAACATTTTTAACTTATTATAGCTCGACAGTACAAATTATTTTCTAGGGAGACTATAATAAAGCCATTCATAGTCACACTGAGATCATAATATAAACATTGTCAGAAAATTTATCAATAATGTAATACGACTTACTACTGCAACACTGAACAAATTAACATTAATAACAGAAAATAATCATACCGTACCTTTCCGTTTGGTTTGAATGCAAATCACACTTTTGCGGTAAGTGACGTCAGAACATGCAATTTCATTCAGATTAGACTGCAGATCATTCTACCAGAAATAGTACATTTCTGTGGCTTGGTGCTAAAGCGGCCAGTGTTAATTGTATTTCTGAAAGTTGCAATGGTATAATCATACAAAATATGCGTTTTACATTTAAACTTTTATAACACAGTGAGAGAATAACACAGATTCCTCCCTGTACCGAGGGAGGTGGCGCTACGGTAACACGCTGTACTCGCATTCTGAAGAACCCGGGTTAGATCCTCGGCTCCGGCCATCTTGATTTCGTTTTCCATGGTTTTCCGAAATCGCTCCAGGCGAATGCTAGGATGGCTCACTAACAATGGCCATGGCCGACTCGTCTCCCAGCTCCTGTCATTGTACCATGTTGTGTGTCATCGTCTCTAATGACCTCGCTGTCGAACCAATAACACGGAAGCAATCAAAACGCAGGTCCAGTCATGTGGCATCGCTGTATAAAGAGCAGCCAATGGGCAGCCGCTTTTTTTCGGTCTCCAATCACTCAAGTAGAAAGTACTCTTCAACACGATTTTACTAACTTATTTTGTACTGAAACAATGTATTTATATATGTGTATTTTTTTTAACACGCTTCCTGTTCTGTTTGTCTGTTCGGTAAAATTTTTGCAATCAATTTTAAACTAACTTCCCAATGAGCTAGACACTTTAAACTTCTAACATTACTGAGAACTGATTACAAGTTCTCAGGCAAACAAGACTGAAAATCGGAAAGTATTATTTAAAGTAATAATTTTCTTAATGTGGAGCAAATAGTAAAACATTATTTCTCCTATGAAAATACTTGTATGATCAAAACGAAAAACGCGGAGAGCATGTAAGAGATAGCAAATGCATGAATATTTAACCCGTGATGCATGAATATTTCACATAAGTCACTAACTACTTTATTACACAGAAAACAAAACGAACTGTTGTGTTTCATCAACGACAGCTACTCTCTACACTTCTTACCACTCATAGTCTATTGCACGCACCACACATTATTTTTATTCGTTTGAAATCTTACAAAAATTACATAGGAAAATATTACACAAATTTTAGTCCGTTTTAAAAAAAATTACTACAAATTTGATTATTAAAAAATTATTTAACACTGATTCTCCATTTAAACTACCTGGCGACAAGTTTGAAAACTCTTCACAGTCAGTCATTATAATTCAGCCTGAAGGGGGTGAAGTGGAAAAACGCATACTTTTATATTTTTAAGACAGAGTCTTAATTTTGTTTCCAGACATTAATTGTGACTACTTCATCCACTCACGAAAATTTCTAACCTCACGTAATCATCACACAGTCGCATGAAAAAGTCAAATTTTTCAAGTTACGAAAACATAGTAACAATAACTTATTCGGAATGAAATAATTAACGGTGAAGTTTCACTCCGCATGTTGAATTATTTTATTTTCCACTACTTCTAAATTATGAGACGAAAAGTTAGAAATTTGCGATTGTAGCGTGGATTGTATTTACCTTGCAGTACAGTTCAATAATCGCAATTGAACACTTAAATCATATTTAGGTCCAATCAGTCTAGCAAGTTAAGAGTATACAAATAAATTGTTGGCTGACTTCTGCCTAAATATACGATAAAATTTCAAATGCTGCGCTTATATTGCAGTGCAAGATAAATACGCTATAATCTAAAGTTTCACTTTTCTTCAAAAAAAAAAAAATAAAAATAACTCAATTGTTGGGCGTTGCGTAAGACCATACCTTAATGAGGTACAATGGGCCATATACTAATATATTGAAACACACACTACAAAATCACTTTGCATTTTTTTTTTTATAATTGCAGTAAATGAAGAAAAGTGCCATCAGTTTCAGAATTTACTTTTTATCGAAATTTAGTTTTTAAATTCCCTATAGCCTAAGTAACAAAGCAAGACCCTGAATTACCCGGCGATTTACCACTCGCCATGGCGATCGGAATTCGATTCCAGGCGTGGTCAGCCGCTTTCTTACGCATGTGGGAAACGAAGCGGACGTCACCGTCGGCAGGCGCGGGTTTTCTCTGGATACTCCCCACTTCCTCCTTCATTCGCATCCCGTCACTTCTACATGCCCTGACCCCGGGTAGCCTGACTATTTTATTATTTGTGGAAGAGTTGTTGCTGAGATTATTGTCGGTTTGCTGGCGAACTAGAGGGCGCAGTGCCGTCTGTACACAAACTAAAGACGTGAAATCACATGACAGTTCAGTTGATACGGACGAACTTGCCGCTTATTGGCTGCCCGAGGCTGTTGACACCAGCCCCCACGTATGTTGACTGCTGCATGTTACGGCCAGTGGCCAAACAAGTTCTCCAATTTAAGGTGGAGCAAGCAATTAGACGCCACCTTTCTTTCAAACAAAATAATTTGGACTTGCTTTACAAATTTTAATTTCATTCAACACAAAAATATACATGTTTCATAATAGATTAAAACTGTTGAGAAATATGAATAATCTATTAGAACATATATGTTAAAATACGTTCATTAGTATTTTGGTGTCCATTTGCAATTGTTTTCGGCGCCCATGGTTGTTACATCGCTGTTTACGGCAGGTTACCGCCTATTGGCCCGGCTGCTAGGTAGCAGGACAGCCGCCGTACGCTGATGTGCGGTAGGCGTTTCCGCCATGTTGCTGGCCAGCGAAGCCATTTTGCTGGTGTGTGTGACTGAGTTTGCCGTCCTACACGCTACTTAACTTCTGTATTCCTGAATATTCTAGGGTTCAAGTTGTGGACTGAGCTACACACACGTAACTGTGCCAACCCCCTCCTCCCGGCATCTCATTCCTCTAAGGGAGGTGTCTCGCCATCGTCGTGGGACTCAGCTGTGTGATTACTCTTGTCTGGCGGGGAGGCACAGCCACCCCCTCACCCCTAAGACGTCCCTCGTGACCCAGTAGGGCCGTGGTACGAGGATCTTCGATTCTGACTCGACTAGCCCGCACTGACATTACCCACACTACTGACTGCTAGTTCCTCGGCGCCGACACTGACAAATTGTCGACGTGAGAATACTCACATTTTCTATACCTCATGTGCAGGGTTACGTGTGTGTGGTAGATAAGTAAAAGTTACGAATATCATTTTAAATATACACTTTTTAAAAGTCAGCATAGAAAAAGAAACTATGAATCAATTAGCCTAGATGACATTTGCCAACTTTACGAGGAAACATTTGCCGAGAAATGTATTTGTTAAGCAACTGAACGTAAGAGATTTCGGCGTCTGAGAGTGTTCTCGAAAAACACATTTTCTCAGAAACATGCTAGAACCTAATGTGAAAGGTTTACTTTTTTATATTTATATTTGTGCAAATTGGCTTCGAGAAAGCTACAATTTTCAACTGGTGCTTTCAGCGTTTATTTATCTACCACGCACTCTTAAGGTACCCGCCTGCCTCGCTGGTGAACTGCGCTACAGCACTTAAGAACTAAGCGTTTGTTTGCTAGACTACTATACGTGTTTACAACGCACGCACTTACGAAAAGAAAACACACTTCAAAGGAGGATTATAAAGTACAATGAAAATATCACGCACATTGGAAATACTATACTATACCGTCAAAAATTTCAGTGAATTTCCGGATAATTTTACCGAAATATTTGTTTAATTACCGGAAACAGTTTGTAACACAGATATACGTAATTTCGTTTCGTTAATTAAATATAAGTAAAACTGCGAAAAGAAACTAAAAAATAACCGAACTCATTATTGTGCCTGCATCCTAATAAAGTCTCATAAATACGCGAGGTTCCATAAGTGGAGCTACTTGCTTTCCGTAAATTAAGAGGACACTTCTGGGGAAGTGTTTATCAGCACTTCTCCGTAAAACAACGAAAATTATTTTTTAACAGTGTCACCTTATGTTTGTTAGAATTTTTAGCAACTGTTGTTTAGTACTCCTTAGTAACATACTAAAAATTCCACTGGCTTTCGGTACCACTTGAAATACTCTCGTGAACGCCGTTATACATTTTAACGGAAATGTATCGTTAATAAACGGAAATAATGTTCTTAAAAATAAAATACGAAAATGTCTATAGTAAATACACAGTACGGAATCATACGTAATATTTATTTATACTTCCATGTAAAAAATCGTAAACTTATGGGTTAGAGAGCTGTAAATATTACGGATATATTTTAATAACATCACCGGTAAATCAGCAAACCTGTAGAAATGCAATTGCTGCATTATAGACATGCAAGTATGGCTCAGTTCCGTGTTTCCGAACAATTTTACGGAAACTTCTGTTGGATTAGGAAATAAGTTTCGTGAATGTACGGTGGTATCCGGAGGAATGTTTACCGGAAATTCCGTAAATCGACGGAGAAATATTTTCACAATGTGTCCCCAAGCCCCCGAACATGGTGAAAAAAAAAATCGCACAGCTATAGGTCTATCACAAAACTATTTAAGAGGCCTACAGTGTACTTCAGTACAGACTTTACAGCAATAAAATAATAGGGTCACTACTTACAGTCCCATAGTTCTAACGATATCACGGAAGAACTGCGGGACAAGTTAGCGCCTTGGGCATAGGGGAAATGGGACACTGGCGTGCGCGACAAGAGTGGCTCTTACTGCTTCTTCGTTTCTGAGTCTCTAACACGGAAATCCTATTTAACAGGCGATGCTCTTAATGCCACATGTTCCTCTTTACGCTGTTATTTTGAATATTATTGAAATATTACTTCGGTAAACAACATAGCCAGAGTGCAATATACATCCTCAAACTACACATATTTGTTATAATGCTTTGACTGTTGCACTTCTAAAAATTCAGTGCCTAACAATGTTTATAGTAAAGGTCAAAAGAACAGTCAACATTGTAGCAGTGTTCATCATACATTTTTAACAACTTTGCATCGATTTACGAATTAATATTTTGGCAATGTTCATCATACAATCTGAACGACTTTACATCGATTCCTGAATTTCAGTTTAAAATTATTAGGCAATTTAATCATTCTCTCGAGTCTTCCGAAACCAATATCTAGTTCGCCAGTGTACTCGGTAGGACTAATTACTGTATAAAGGAAATCCCAGCATGCGAGAAGCTCGAAATCTCCCCAGAACATTAATATTAATAGACATGTTGTTGTTGGTTAATAATGAGAACTGTACTACCCGCCCCTCCCCCTCTTAAAGTATTTTTGGACGCCTTACCGTACTATGCATGCACAATTGAAGACTTTATTCTGTATAACAAATAACGGTTCTGTAACCAACTTAATCTTTGTTTTGGACAAATGCCAATGCGAGGGAATGTTGTCGAGCTACAGAAGGGGCCAACAGTAAAATAATAATAAAAAGTTTAAATTTTTGCAGGCCTGTTTTGTTATTTATTATAAACTTTGAGTTACGATGCTTTACGGGAAGGCTTTATCAAATACCGTTTGACCTTAAATCTGAAACTACGTCAAAGACTTGAAGACAACTCCGAAATTTGTATATACTAAATGGAGACAATGTACTATACTAAGTCTAATAATTGTGATGAATATTTTATTTCTAACTTATTGAATAAAAACTATTTTTAAGTCCGACCTTAAAGATACATTTACTACCATTACATTTACGCCTATCTCGATAAAATCAAACGGCGCTTTCGTAATGATTTTCCGCTAGGAATCCCCTCCGAAATAATGTAAGTAAAATAAAACAGCGTGTATAATCTGGCGAGTGTCATACCCGTATATGTATGCATGTAGGCTAGCTTCATTCGATGTGGCAATTCTCCGTAAGAAACGAGTAATATTCATAGCGCTTTGCCCTTGCCAACGGAAATGGCTTTCCTTGATTCGTCTCTTCTATGTATGGATGAATCAGGGAAAACGATTGCAGTTGTAGAATGCGGATAAGGTTGATTCTTCTAAAGGCTAAGAAGATCAATGTCATTTGGGCAGGGACAACTTACTTCGTTATTTGCACTAGTGTCGGGATAGCGTCAGATATTTTTTGATTTTTTCCGGTTTAAATTTAAACGAGCAATGAAAGAGCTTTCGTGATTATCAATTTTTTTTGCGTAAAATTAAGAAGCTGAAACAATTTTGATTTTTAGTAAATCATTAAATCAAATTCTTTTTATTTACTTAGCCGAGATAAGTATAATTCTGTTAGCATGTGGCATTTCAATCCAGTTGAACCTGCCACGAAAATTTATTTTGATAAACTAATTTAGTAGAATTGCGATTATCTATGCTACCTGCTGTAGTAAAGATAAGAGGGAAGTATTATCGCCATTTTAGATCTCCTTTTTTATTATAATTCCGGTTACAGTATCATATCTGAAAATTTAACTTCGATAGGGATCAAAGTATGTATTGATGTAATTTCTGATGTCGTAAGCTATGTCATGCTTAATTTCGTTAGAGAATAAAGTGTGTATTGACATAATTACTGACGTCATAAGCTATGTCATGCTAGTTCTGTTAAGACATCTCAAATCCTCCACAGTAATTAATCAATATTCTACTCCGGACGTTTCTACCGGGTAGACCAACACATGCATTCTTTCAATACTTACTGTTCATAAACCAAATAGTCTTACCGTGTGCGTTAACGTAGGTAGAACTTCTAACACATTTTATTCCTAAAAATTGATAAATTTCAGTTGACAACTGTCTTTCCTCCTTTAACTTAAGCGCAGAGCTGACGGAATTGGAATCTTATTTATATTTTAAACATTTACTATTCCTGGCCCTTCCGGCCCTCTGGAGAGTCTTGTACTCTTTTATTTTTTTTCTTAATTTTTCAGTACTCTTATGTTTAAAAGTTTATGCAGATAGTTTAGTATAAGCTTAAAAATTTAAAAACTCTAGTTCTTTTTTTTTCCTTTCTCGTAATTTATAGTTTGCTACCACTTTTTAAAATAAACAAAGGAATGTAAGAAACAATAAAAATGTATAGATTATGTTGTACCCAAAAGATAATGTTTGGTGCCATAATAAATAAAAAATTTTTAATTAATATTCTAGACGTAGACCCAAATAGCAAACATCAACTGGCCGCAAGGTTGCCACATCGAATGCCAAGAGACGGCTATGTGAAGAGAGACTGACTGACCTCCACCGCATGTGACAGAGCAGAGCGAGGTTGCCGCTTCCTCCCAGTGGTACAGCGGCTGAGCACACGATGACCCGTCTCCTCCACATACTCCACACTCGTCTACTTTCTTCAGAGAGCCTATCTTCAGGTCGCAGCCCACCACCTGCACACAACAATACCTCTCTGTCATGTCGTCTAGCACTTCCTCAAACTCATCTCCACACATAGTCAACACACTGTACACTCTTTATATAAGACACCCACTAAGAACCGCGTAGCAAAATAACCATACTTGGCAAATGACAGGATATTTTCAAATTATGTAGGCTAGACTATTCGTACGTACTATACATTATAATCCAGCTCACTTTTCGTACTAATTGCATTTCACACATTGCTGCACTCTTTTAAGGGTGTTCAAGTGCGATGAACTCCTATTTTTTGATATTTATATGAAATAGTGTTAGTTTTGTAGACGATACTTGTGAGTACAGTTTCCTCTCACGAAACAATTTTAACTCGCATAGTTATCACAATAACGGTGCGACAAAGTCAAAATTTGCTGGTTCTACTGCCATGCAAATAGTGAAAACCAACTGACCCACTTGAATAAAATAATTCTCTGTGATATTACATCCCATTAGCTATGCAATAAAGTATTTAAAATACCATAACGTAATATTTTGAATTTATGTAAAAATTGCAAAAGTACAGGGAAAAAGTTGAAAAACCAGCAAGTCTTTAAAAAAACAAAAATACTTCATTGGATTTTTTAAAAATGTTTTACTACGCAGCCCGTGGCGTGTTATTTTGGTCAGCACTTAACATCGAGGTCATGAAACAGGAGATCCCCAAGAAAACCCACCGACTAACGGTATCGTCCGGCATGATTCCCACATGCAAAAATCCGGGGACTGACCCCGCCGGGAATAGAACACAAATGGGATTGGCGGGAATCGAATGGTTTGATAAAACAAATTAGGCCACACAGTTTCTGTATAACCACTCGTCAAAGTTTCGAATGGCCGTTGCGGTGCAGCGAAAAATAAAATTTACAAAAGTAATATATTTCAGTTTTTTTTTTTTTTTTTCATTGTTGACAACGAAATTTTTTTTTTTTTTTTTTTCGTAATTTTTAGTTGTGACTATTAGTGAAATTTTCAAAATTTTTGTCAAACAGGGTCATAAAATTGACGTACTGACTTGCAGTTCTTGTAATTTAGATTTCATTAGTTAATTAATTTTTTTTCTATTCCGGTTACAATGCAATGGCCATGTTGTGACTTTGAATAGTGATTATGCAAAAACATGGGCCTAAGTTATTTTTAATTTGGGAAAATTACACTTAATCTGTATGTAAAAGTTAAACACTGTTTGACACACATATAAAATGAATTTTTACGGGATCAACTCCCTTAGGGATATAAAAGTACGATATAAAGTAACATAACATCTAAAGATGGTGATTTATCGCGGGAAATGTTAACTGTTTGCCAGGCCTCAATGTAATGTATTTATTTCCGACGCTTTTCTTTCGTTACTGGTGGGTTTCTATTTGACTGGTTCCATGCTTACATTGTGGTGCACTACAACTGAACGTCTGTAATTTGTCTGCAAGCAGCAAAACTGCGCCACATACTACGGACAGGTAATTTTCTATCAAAGATATTTGCACCAACTCGTTTCAAAGCCTTACGTACACACACACACAGAGAAAAGTATTTTGTGGCAGCTACAAAATATGTTGTGGGTATTTACCCAACAAAATTTATTTTGTGGTCACCACAAATACAACATTTTGTTGACACCACTAAAATATTGTGGCTACCATTTTGAGGTTACTAGAAAATAATTTTACAGGGAAGGCTTTGTACAAAATGTTTCTTTCAGTGCACCTGCAGCTATGCTTCGTGGTTATTGGCAGGGCGTCGTCGTGCAGAGACATATCTACTTGACTCTGATAATCAGAGTAAAGGTTACGGTGAAACCACATGTCTGTAATTAGCGGGCAGAACTCCCAAACGCTGAATGTTAAAACATCACGAAGCAGAGCTGCAGGAGTGCACGTAAGGCATTTAATCACGCTGGTGAAAAATTCTTTTCTCTAAAAAGACCGGTCCTACCAGTTAACTATCTTCCAACAATAAGAAACGCAGGCCACTACACTAACGTGCAGAATACGCTGGCAGAAAATATTCTCCCGACTTTACACCAGCGCTAATAATTTCGCTGCAACTGCTACGTTGAGCTAAGGTCAATTGTACTATAAATTAGAAAAAAATGTCTTATGTGAAAGTTCGGCACAAGGAAGTTCTGCCGCTAGTTACGCTGCAATCGCTATGGGGTCTAATAAAAAACGAGACTGTAGTAAAATTATTTTTATTTAGGCTCGTAAAAGAGAAAAGTCATTTAATTTAAATTCTGAAGTAAAACAAACCAACTTCAGCTTTTAAATTTACAACTTCATACAGTTTAAATTCACGAAAGGTCTGTGATTGATCAGTTTACATTTCTTACCGATATTGGCGCAACTAGAGGTAGAGATTGTTCATTGCCAAAGTAATAACAGGGATGTAGCCTGAGGAGGGGGGTCCATGGTGTGCAGACCATCTTCCTTACAATAAGGAAACTGCTCATTTAGCATCATTTTGTACCTTTAAAATTCCAATTCTCTCGGGGGAGAACCCCCGGACCCCCGCCTTATTGGGAGGTAGGTTTTACTTTATAATATTCCCAGGTTCGAGACCCTCTCCAGTATACACAAATCCTAGTTACGGCCCTGCTAATAACATGGAGCATAACCTGCGTTGAATTAGCCTTACTTGCTCAGCCTTAATTATAGTCGTACTGCAGTGCCACACGTGTGGCAAACTCAAGGCTCTGAGGCTTTGATTATTTGCGAAAGAAAAGAAACTATTCATCTACCACTTTGTTTCCTGCATATTTGCTTCGTGGGCAATGATTGGATGTTTGAACTCTCACACGTGTGATGTGGCAGTAACGTTGTTCTTATTGGCGCAGTCAAATAAGTGACGCCTCCACACGAAGACACCCTGCTAGTTACCACAGAGAAGGGCACTGGTGAGCTGCAGTACGCACCTGGCACTTGCCCTTGATGCACATGTCGAGACTGCCGGGACGACAGCGGGTGCCGTCGAGCACGGAGTCTGCCAGCTGTACGACGACGGCGTCCCCCATCTCGGCCCGACCTCTGCACGTCAGCGCGCAGGGTTCAGTATCCTCGTAGTGCGGCGTCCACTGCAGCAGGCCGCCCTCGTACGGAACGTCGTCATACTTGGCGCACTGCTGCTCGCGGAACTCCCCTGCCTCCGGGCACGGCTGCCACAACAACAACAACATATCACTATAGTTAACAATCTAGTGCACTGAAGAGATTTGGTCAGCATTTGAAGGGGGATCAGTACCTGCCTCCTTGTAATTATTTAACTTTCTATGTAAGTTCCATATACTTACATTTATTAAAATTTCCCGTCTGACACGGAACAAATATTACCTTCTTAAACGATACCAAATTGTCACACATGCTTTACCTTTCTTATAATTTTTGAATAGTAACATTCCGAACGAAGAAAGTCAATTTTTTCTACGGATGGTCGCAGATACATTATAAGTTATATAGAGCGTCCCAACCTTAGATTGCAGTACAGAGCTTACGGCGCGCGCTGTTGTCACATCGCAGCCACGCTACGAAGTTTGGGAGGTGAACTACTACAGAATTTTGAGCTTTGAAATATTATATTCTCTCTTATTCTAGTTGATATTACAATTTGTATAGCGTCACGCTTCAAAATACGTAATTAATGACATTTTCTATTAATTTAAAACAAGAAACAATTCACATACTCCACTGATATCAGTTCACTACATTTATTGTAACGAGCACTTCATTAAGAACTAATTATCACACATATTTTTAATCATTATACTACTGCTGACAAAACTAAATATTTTTCCAGTTTAGTAGCCTGAAGACAAAAACCTGGTTGGAGTAGTTGATGATTATGAGATTGATCATTCAAAACCAATGTCGTATGAGAACTGAAAAATATGTCTTATTTTTTGTCACTTGCCACTTTTTTGTCTGCTAAGACTTAAAGAGGGAGGTGTGTGTGTGTGTGTGTGTGTGTGTGGGATGTATTTATTTACTTGGACGTTTTTGCGTGCCCTCAAACAGCACCAAGTCTTGGTAGTGGTACACGGGAGGAAAGGGGGGAAGAGTCGGCCATTGCCTTTGTTAATGAACCATCCCAGCATTCGCCTGGAGTGATTTCGGAAAACACATTGGAAAACCGAAATCAGGATGGTCGGAGCCGGGCATCGAAACCGGGTCCTCCCGAATGCGAGCGAGTGTTGTACCACTGCTGCACCACTCTCGGTTATAAAAAAAAGAGAGTATATTGATGTTCTGCCGTGATGTCAACTTAGGCGTATCACTTATTTCTACTACTTCTTTGATAATTATATCTTACGCGTAAACGAGAGCATATATAAAACAATATGTCTACGAGTAGTGTTTAAATTTGTTTTACTGTATATTATGTAGTTTTTCAATACTTAGACATAACGTTGAAGGTAATTACGTACATGTTAACAAAAAATTGCACACTTGAAATTTTGATTCGAAATCAGTCAACACATACGACAAATCGCTTGGCCGCGAGATGCTGTAGTTTCACTACTGAACCAGTTCAAGACACGGAACAATGAAAACTGCTGACTAAAAGTAGTCTGTATTTTATGTATTAACCTTTCTAGACATAACGTCATAGTCAGCAAAGATAACGGGACATTCTTTCACTTCAACCAACACTTCGAGCGACATTCAGCTTTCGAGTTTGTAGGGCGAGCATGACAATTATACGCCACACATTTCACAGCTGTAAACAAGAGAACAGCTAACACTATTGAGGTGAGGTTGGTATTAAAAATATATTTAGCTCATTACGAACAACTTCCTCGCTTTCATCCCCCATCTGATTCGAATAGCAAAAAAGTTTCCCACTGACCAACTTTTTGATGTTTCAGCTTGTTAGAAAGCGCACCCGTTGCCGTCCAGATATATGAAATTACATACCATAAAAATCTGGACACGATTTTGCTTTTGATTCGTAAGTTATGATGTGATATATTTAAGGATGCATGAAAACAGTACCAAGTTTAAAATATTTGTTTTTTAATCTTTTTTACCCCTTAAAATGGTGTAAATGATGAACCAACTATATCACCCGATGCGCGTTTCGATTCTGTACAATATGCAAAGATTTTAAAATTTAAGTTACAAAGTGAAATTTTTAGGATTTTTGGCAACAGCGCTCGCCGAAACAAGGACAGTGCTAAGCGCAGTTACCGTGTGTTGGAATGAGAGAGCGAATGTCCATATAACCCTGTACTGCAATCTATGTCAACTGTATACAATGCAAGAAACTATTCCCTCTATCTTGTCGAAGCAAAATTGTATAAAATAGTGTTCGTTTTGCGAACATTAGTTAGAAGTACATTTTCCTCTTACAAAAAAAAGTTAAGAGTTTTATCATAATGGATTTTAAAAGCCAAAATTTGCATATTTTTCCTCCACCCCCCCCCCCCCCCCCGAAAATAAATAAACATAATTAAACGAAATAATTCACGGTGAAACTACATGCCACGGGCATACAAAATCACGTTACAAAAAAGGTTTGTATTAAACAAAACTAACTAAATTAACAACAAAAAATCAAATTGTAGATTTTTTATAATACAACCATGATGTAATGTTTTTTTTTACAAACATCAAGCCGTAGCCCATGAAATGTAGTTTCAGACGTAAATTATTTCGTTTCATTTTATTCATTAGTTGTCAGGTGTGTGTAAAGTATAAACATTAAATTTTTACTTTGATATGCAATTATAAGCGAACTTGCCGAGTTAATTACTTTTAAAGAGAAAAAAGTACTCCCACTTAACGTCTACAAAACTAACACTACCCCACTTGAACACCCTTAAGGTACAGTCTACCCAGAGAGTATGTAATAAGGGAATCATAACTCCCATAACTCCCATGTTAATGGCAACCTTAATTATGGTCAGGGCGCTCGAAGTAGGCTAATCTATGGCTACAATTCACCTCTATATAATACCAACGCCAGAAAACGCAATTTATCACAGTTTTCCATTTCAGTCACTGTCAGCTATCAATTTTCCTATGAAATTAAATATTTCAGTTGTCTTATTTTTTAATTGCATGTTTACTTACAAAAGCTGCTGGACAACACTTAGCATTCTGTATATTTAAATGTAATTTAATGCAACATTATCTAATAAAAAAAAAATACGCAATCTGCATCGGAACGTGGAAATTCGACATGCAAACGGTAACGGTGGATTAACAATGAAGAATGACTAGAGATGTCACAGAGTTGACACATTCATAATATAATTATCGGTACTATATTTAACTTTTCAAAATACTAAATAAAACGAGTTAATTGTTTATGAAATGCATGAATATGTGTGTATGTTTTAAATAATTCGTTATTACTTCATTGTAACATTATCCGTTTATTAATAGTCCGACGCGTGAGGGGAAACTTCGACAATCTTCGGTTAAGATGGGATCTCACCCCACGTGTTGAATTATTTTATTTTTCAATTTTTTTTATTCTGGAAAGAAAGTGTGAAATTTGCTATTATGACGTGAATTCTATTTATCTTGCTTTACAATACAACCATAGCGCTTGAAGTTTTAACGTATATTTAGGCCGCAATCAGTCAAACAACTTCTTTTATATTCTTAGTTTCCCTCACTGATTGCAGCCCAAATATAGGCCCCTACGTTAAAAGTTCAACTGCGATGCTTGAACTGTAGTGCAAGGTAAATATAATTACCAGTATATTCGCAAATTTCACAGTTTTCTTCTCAGAATTTAGAAGAAAAAAAAATTCAACACGCGGGGTGAGACAACATATATTTGCCGTCGGTGAGGGGAGACATTATGGGTATGGAGCGACGTCCTGTTATGACTAGGGTGGGGGATGGAGAGGGGGAAAAGCGGGAGATATCCGAGAATGCCCGCTGATTTGCGGCATTGTCTGGCACGATTACCACAAGCGAAATTCGGGGAACGACGCTCCCGGGAGTCGATCCCGGATAGCCTTGGTATAATTTTCGTGACTTAATTTAGCAATTCGGAGCCAGTAGTGACATAAACCATTACTTAAAAGCATTTTTTAAACTTCAGGGCGCTGAAAGGGGGAAATAATCTTAATTTTATGTTTGTATGAAATGGGGATTATTACATATGCGTTTATTGGGACTACATTTTTCCGCTTACAAAAAAAATTAGATCTGTCTATTTTCCCATAATGGCATTTCAATGTCAAAATTTACCCATTATTTGTTCTTATAAGCCGCAAAAACAAATGAACATACTGAATGAAATATTCACGTGACCATTACACGTCATAGGCTACCAGTTTACACATTACGAAAAATGCGTGTAAAAATTACCTAAAGCAGCAAAAATGCATAAATTCAGCAGTTTTTTTAATACAAACATACTGTGTACTGCGTTTTCATATACGTCAAGCTGAAGCCCGTTAGTTTTAATGAGAATTTTTTTTTTCATTTCATTACATTTACTGGTGTTTCAGCATATAAGAACGAAAAACATTCAAAATTTGACTTAAAAATGCTATTAGGGAAAAACTGGCTTGGCCAATTTTTTTGTTAGAAGGAAATGTACTCCCAAGACACGTCTACAAAACTAACACTATTTCATACAAAATAAAACTATGATTTTTTTCCCACTTGAAGCTCTTAGGTGAACGGTTGTCTATTTTTACTCATGTAAGACTGAAATCAGTAAATAATTTTTTTATATACAATTACGACTACACCTATCAAAACAGTTAAGGTATGTAAACAAACATGATCTTAAAATACGTAATAACACTTTCTTTATTCCCTACTTAGCTTTGTTTTTTATATAATTAACATAGAATTTACGTTGTGGGAAACTTAACTGAAAACACAATCTTAAATAAACCTTCCTCTTAAAGGTACATTCTACCAAATACTATAAAACTCCAGTACTGCACAGCTGTGTGATAATGACAAGAAGTGGGCGACAAATATCCTAGCGGCATTGAATGGGACTATTGAAAAAAAGTTAATGTTAACACTTTTCTACTAACAGTTTATATAATTTTTATATGTCTGGCGATCTGCTGTTTTTTAATAATTTATTTTCGGTCATGGCAATGAAAATTGGTCCTTCATAGGAAAGAAAGTTTTCCTCCACTTTGTTATGTTGGCAGCACAAATCTGATATTAATGAAATGTAGCGTGCTGTTATTTGTTGATTAGTGGTGGAAACACAATCAGTTATTGTGCTCGCAGAATTGCACAAGATGTCCGGTATTGGTTTACACACTAGTTGATTCTACTGCTACAGTTAAGGTAAGGTAAATGTCTGGATTTATATTCTTGGACATGCTCTATTGCAAAATGAATGACTGTCAAAGAAAACTAAACAAATAATAGAAAAATAAATAATAAGAGTATGCTTTAGTCAGCAAGATACATACACAAGACGAAATTCCAAAATGGAATCGGGTTAAATAAAACAAGGAACAAACAGATCATAAATGAAAGTAATAACAAATAAAAAAACCAAGTATCTACTTTGTTTTTTGTTTCGTCTCATCGTTGTGTCGCCTGTTACTTGTTTTTTTTATTTTTATTTGTTATTATTTTCATTTATTATCTGTTTGTTCCTTGTTTTATTTGACCCTATTCCATTTTGGAATTTCATGTTGTGTGTGTATCTTGCTGACTAAAGCATACTCTGCTTATTTATGGTTTTCTATTATTTGTTTAGTTTTCTTTGACAGTCACTCATTTTGCAATGGAGTACGTCCAAGTAACTAAATCCAGTCATGCACTCCCATTGCACAGTTCTCTCAAAGATCAAGGTGAATGTCGTTTACGTCTTGTGGACAGTGGAGTCGTTAGAGACAGTGACACACAACTTGACACACTGAACTGGGACAGGAATCAGCCATCGCCTTTGTTAAGGAACAATACCAATAATCACATAGTGCGATTTCAGGAAACCGTGGATAACCAAAATCAGAATGGTCAGAGTCAGGGATCGAAACAAGATCGTCCCGAATGCGAGACCAATGCGCCCCTCGCTTGACACTACAGGCTAGGAAGTTAAAATGTTATTAGTTTGGTAAGGGACTATTTACAATGCTAATTGCACTGCTGTCGGTAAAGGGTAAGCGCGTGTAAGATATGTGACGCATACTACAGGTTGGAAGATAATAAAAATCTTATTGAAGATTTTGGAAAGAAAAACTTTCCGCAATAAGTTGCTCTGGAATCGTTAAGTAGTAAATTTTGCACTGACGCTTAACGTGATAAATTTGAATGCGAAATCGAACATTTCTGGAGAAAGAAGTTCTCTTCATAAACGCTAAGATTAAGACCATTCTCCCCTATTTCTACAGTTTTCGCGAAAATATTAAGCCTAAACGAGAGCTGATATCACAAATCTACTCGGAAGTTTTGTTTATGGTATTTGTCTTGATAGTTAATTTTATTTAAGACAAGCAATTATACGGTCTCGACTAGTAAATAAATTAACAAAAATTTCGTTCTCATTTAAGCTTCAGAAAATAATTATCGCCTTAATGATAGCGCTTACGAACAGAACTGAGTTCTTTGTCGATGTTCGGTTTCGCATTCAAATATCACCTTCAAAACCAGTATAAATTTCACTTAACGAGTCCAACGCAATTTGCGGCAGAAATTTTTACTAACCAAAATATTTAACATGAAATTTTATTATATTCCCAACCGGTAACAGATTTGTTAAACATCACAACCCCTACACACGCTTACAACAAAAAAAATCTCTCGAGAAGTGTGTGTTGTTTCATAATTAACAGCTTCCTACTAAGATACTTCTGTTCCTACCCTGCGGACTCTTTCAGGATTCCGTATAAGATGTATCACAACAATAAAAGCAATTGAAAGAAAACAAAACACTTATCGCCCCAAAAATAACCTAACCTACATAAACACACACAAAATAAAACATATATGACTATACAGTTGACGCTAATGCTACATATCACCCGAAGTTAACTTATAACTTCTGAAGGCCATACCTACTTTTCTCTTCCCAATCATTCTCTCATATCCTCATGTAGCATCTAATATTTCCATGTTGTCTAGATTATTTCATGTCATTATTCATCTCTCACCGTCAAACTGACAGGAATTTGAATATATTAGACCTATTGCAGTGATAAATCTTTATTTGAAACTGTACAATGCATGAATCAAGGTACTTTATACTTTCCCGAATAAAGATTTCTTACATATTTGCCTACATTCTAGCAAACCAAAAACCTTTTTTGCTTGACTCATATAACATTTATGATTGTAAAAATATTAATAATCAGAAACTTGAGAGGTCACAAGAAAACTGTCCTTATCATAGAGGAAAAAAACACTGCAGTGGTATACAGTTATGTCGTTGGTTACCGTTCACTTAACTTATCATATAGAGTAGTATAGCAAACCAGCTGTATAAAACAAAAAGGACATTAATTCCTCAATTAATTAACGTAAAAGTGAAAAAATTAAAACAACTCATATTGCATTATATACTCAAGAGAAACCACCAGGGGCGTCATTTGGGGCTACAGGGGGGGGGGGCAAATGCCCCCCCTGGATTTGGAATTTTTGTGTATAAATGTATTTTTTGTATTTTTAAATGTAAATAATGCTAACTTAAGGACATAAAACTGAAGTTTTATTATTAAAGTATCTAATTTATACATGCTTAATTAATAAAAAAGATGCAACAAGGTCACTGTCGTCAGAAAACAAAATCTTGCCCCCCCCCCCCTGGAAAAACCTGAAATGACGCCCCTGGAAACCACAGAGGGAACTCTAGTAAACGTAATTTATATACAAAAAATAACAAATAAGTTACATTTTGTTTCTTAAGTTAAAGGATCGTGACCAAACTTTGCAAAGTAGTCACACCCGTATCAGTCAAGTATCGCTGCATAGCCTACTACGTTGTAAATGTTA
>PNEQ01030981.1:0-47702 GCA_003012365.1 Medauroidea extradentata
ATTTTGAGTTTTGTTCGTTTTTGGTTGATTAATAATTGCTGGCGTGTAATTTTCAAGGTTAGACATTTGCAGAGAATGTAAATTCATAGCAGATCATTTATAATATTTGGATTGAGTAATTTTCATGCACTGTGTGTGCCTGCATTGAAACTGTGTTAGGGTGATAGATATTGTATGCATACTACCGAGGTATGGGACTAGGTAGATTTTGCTGCTGGACGTGTTTTGGGGCGGTGTCCCCGTGGTGTATGTGTGTTTCGGGGCGTGTGTCCCCCTGAAGTTTACCACCTATAAGTACAGGGTTTTTTTCAGACTTGTGGTCGTATTGTGTATTTGCTACTGAGGTATGGGACTCAGCATTGTTCTTTGTTATTGTTAAAGTTAGTTTCCTATAAGGATAGGGCTAGCACATTTGTAATATTTGTTTGTTTTTCGCTACACCCTTTGCAGTACTGTCATTTAGGCCTTCTCTGAGTCATATTATCCAGATAGACAGATTAACTTATATTCTGCACGCCTGTTTATAGTAATTCATGAAGTTAATGTTTAAATGTTATGCTTGCACTGTCATATTTTTCTTTATATTTACACTTTTTGACTTGTGTTGCTAATTATTTGAGTTTGTAAAATGGTTAAGGGTTATGTTGATGTTTTGTTATTTGATTTTGAGTTTAGAATAAATCCCTGTTGGGATTGAACACGATACTTGATCTTTAATTGATGTTGTAGTTACAGTTACCTTTTCTTATTTGGAACATTAATGTGATTTTGATCGCTGCTATTGATGTTTGATTGGTATTACTTTACTGAGGTGTTGGAAGTTAAGAGTTTAGTTTACTTTTGAGTGAGGATTACTTTTGCCTTAGCGCCCTTGCAAATCTATAGGGATTCGCCACCCTCTTTACATTGATCTTGTAACTTTGTTACCGTCACCAGTGGTTGAGGTGCTAGCCCCTAAGTAGGGGACGGTACAAATCCACCGGCCGCCACATGTTTGCAAGACCTTATGCCCCGAGTTCAGCTAAACTCTAAAGACGCTAATTACTTGCCATACGTAGCTGACGCGAGTTTATATTTTATAAATCATTTATTTTACCAACGAAGTTTTAGTTGGTTGTTTATTCATTCAACACATTTATTTCGCACTGGTTTATTATACTGTATTTGATTATTTCGTATTTAGCATGTTTAGTTACTCTAAATCTTAACATGCCGTCATGCTATTATTTTAGTACACTTAATAGTGACATAACCACGTGTTATACTAATGCTGTCAGAATATTACCACTTTGTGAATTCTTGTCACATGTAATAATAGTTTAGACTTAAATTAAAAATAATAAAAAAAAAACTGACTTGCAGGATACTAAATTTCAAGTAGATCAGACCAGTAGAATTGGTCACATAAAAAAAACTAGAAAATAGCAGATATTTAAACGGCAGAACATATTTCCTTGATTCATAGCTAAGAACACTCTAGATCACGTCACCTTTCAAACATAAACAAACTAAATCAAAATCTGTTCATTCGTTTAGGAACTACGATGCCACAGACAGACACGTAAAACTTATAACACCCCCTTTTTATGCGTCATGGGTTAAAACATATGTAATACTTGCAGGCATTGTCATTATTATACTTTGAAAACGGGATGTAGTGACTAAGACTCTCGCCTCCCATTCATGAGCCGTGTTCGATTGTACGTGGAGTCGTCTCAGCTTTTGCTTAAATGGAATCACTCTCGACGATGCCGTTGGTCAGCATCCCATTTCGCCTGCTCCTTCATTCCGTCATTACCCCAGATTCACTTCATATTACTTCACACCATAGGAGAAAACGAAAATCTGTTCTCATGCTCGCTCAATTTTTAAAATGTCTTTTGGGTGAAGTGTTAAACGTTTTTATTGTATTTCCAGATTTTGAGACATTATATTATATTTAAATTGTATTATCAAAACTTTTCTTTAACAAAGCGTATGACATATTCTTGGTTATATGCTTGACATAAGTAATAACAGGATCTTTCATTAATTTGTCACGCAGAATCATTGCAAGAGAATTATAGGTTAACACAATCGTGCGCTGAGTTAATGATTTGGGATGGTAACATTCTTTCAATAGGCGCACTCGGATGCGAAAGTCACTGTAAGAACGCCCTCGCCCGAGCCAAAATAAATTCCATTTTGGAGTAGTCTCTTCGTAAAATTCAAATTGCAGGTGTATCCAAATGTGAAAAGCGCGAACTTGCTGAAGCAGTCGCTCAACTGAACAAGTTGAAACTTTTTAATCTTAAAATGTTACTATTTGTTTACCTTGTTAATTCAATAACGCGTTAAAAAGTCTGTTTTGTAAATTCCTTCGCAAGCTCGGTTTGTGCTAGACCACTAAAACAACAAGACAGTTCTGGAAGACATCCTAGCGAACTTAAAGTTAATTTTAATTGACATTATGAGTGCTGTGTAAGGTCTATACAAACAAGGAGCCTAAAGGGCGCTAGCATCATTAGTGGTGGCAATCACAAACTTTTGCACCCCTCCGTGCAAGCCTATGGTTGAAACATGTTACTGTAATCCCGAAATCATAAAACCTCACTTTTACACCACCATTCGTCCTGGCTAAACCAACACAGACACAAGAACATGTTTTGGAGCGATGAGTTTCCTTAACATTACATAAACCCTGAAGTAGCTACAGCCCGTACTCTTGACAAAAATATGAAAGTACCGCCCTTGTACTACGCAGTTACTTTGTCATTTATGCGCACGCCTTTTATGAACACAGAACTACTGGAAGATGGCGTGGGAAGACGCATAACAATGAACTGCTCCACACATTTCTAGGAAAGGAAACTGCAAAACACGTGGGAAGACCTATTCCCGCGAGAGGCGAGATTTGTTCGGCTTTCGAGGAAATATCGTTTAGTGTGTTACAAGATGTTCTAAAAGTTATTGTAATAACTGACAAGTGACACAATGTCAGTGCTTTTGTATGAACTAAATACTTTTGACGCTTACATTTTTATTTGTAAGTTGTCTTTATTTTAAAAAATCTAGATAGACTTTTATCAGTTATTTCACAGTTAAGCTGTACATTCATGGGTACGCACATATGTGATATGTGGTTGTTTTTTCCGCGTAAGGAAATCATAACTATGTAGGAATTATTGCTTCTTAAGGCGCCCGCCTACTTGCCGTGTGTTTGTGTGAGTGAGGCACGTCACCAAGGGCGGTAATGACCGGCTCATCTGGTGCAGTATCGCATCTACCGCAAGACACTGAAACTATATGCAGTGGTATTGTAGATCACTAGGCTTGCTGACACTTTCGGTGGTGACTCCATATTTTTATTGGTGAAAACCTTTAAGCGAAGTCCATTGCATGCTTCCAGCGTAGCTGTACACACATCACGTGAGTAGTTTTTCAGACATAACAAGTTGTAAAATCTGTTTTTAGCAATTTTAAAGAACTCCGAAATTATTTTTCTAATCGCCGTGATGCTTTGAAACGACTATTCAGTCATTGTTTGGAGTGTATTTTCTTTTCGAACATTGACAAATTGAGCACATGTGGAATAGTTTCTTTAAATGAACGTGTTAAGAACACTCTGCAACGCGTTTTAAGCACTTGGTAGCCGCGGCCCTTAAGGTGAATGCTATGACCCTTGCGAAAACACGTCCAACTTATAATAATATTTTAGTTACATAAAGCCATTCAAGAGACTTAAATACATTTTGCTACGGTTAAATATGTTAACGTAATGCGTACGAGGTATTATACATACCACGAAAATATAGTTTTGAGCTGCGGTAGTTCTCGGACTCTCGAATATTTGCAGTTCGAGACACACAGCTTGATGTCTTATGATACATCAAGGTCACTGTTACTAAATTATTTCAGACGACCGCAAACAGAAATCTCAGCGTTCGCACATTAAAATTTATAGCAGACGAAACAAAGGGCATAAAAACGAGGTCGTATAAACCGAACCGATAGCGAGGTGGAAGGGGAGGTAGAAGCAGGTTTGCGTGAAAACCTTTAGTTCTAAAAGCCGTATCCACTTGTACACCTTCTCCCATAGCAAACCCCATCATGCAGAATTCAACGGCGAGGTGAGACTCGCCAATTCCCATCGTTCTTATTTACTTTCTCTTCTCTCAATTAATAAACGCGGGTCAGGTAATAAAATTATCAGCGCAATGTGCAAAATATACAAAAACCGTATAGTTTTGAAGGTTCAACAGAGTAAATTCAGGTAAACTAATTTGGAATATTTTCAGGTTTTACTAAGTCATACAGAAACTATTTTATTCTTATAAAGCTAATAGTATCTACATGATCTTACAAATCTAAATTCTTAGTATCAGGTTTAAGTAAATTTGTACAGTCATGGACACAATAAATGGGCTAACTCGTGAAGGTGGAAATATGTGTAAGTCCCGCTTCGGTTATGTTCGGCAGGCGACAGATGAGGACGTGGCGTCACGCAACGGAAAGCAAAGGCTAAGGACCAAAAGGACGAAAATTGCAAAATGTATTAGCGGTTAACAACTACTTAGCCCCCTTTAGTAGATAATAACCGTGGTTAATATTTCATGTTTATAAGTAGTGATACAGTTAACGGAGAGTAGCAATATTGACGTTGTGCCACAAACATATCGGAATTCGATGTATTATCTGTCGATATTATTGCCTTGTAGTTTAATTTGTATTAATTCTTCAAATGTTTACTTTCACATAGTAATAACATGTTAACAGTCCCTCGTCTAATGCATGTAGAAAGCAACTAAATGTTTATAAGGTAAGCACACAAATCCTCAGTAGCAACGATACTAATGTGTTTTCACAGCATTGTACACAACAACGGTAGGTCGTAGGCTATGTCAAGAAAACACTTGTTTATTTAACTACAAGAATCCAGATAGAATTTTCGCGTATCATGACGAAACATACAAATCGTATTTACGTACCAAATAGATACTTTAAACATCACGATAGCATAGAATAATATTTTGTCACTGTTAGTTTAGTTGATTGCAGTATGAATGTTCAGAAATATTCACGTTCACGCGGTTTTAATATTGGGACTTAAATGTTTTGACATTTCACTCGTTCACTAACACGTCGATCGTTATACAAAATAGTGGACAGTAATATGCAGCAAGATGTGCGTTCATAGATTACAGCTGACAGTTTTCAAATACGGGAATGCATACACTAACGGAGGGAAATCCAACATATAACGTTATAATAACCTTGCACTTCGTTTATGCTTGCACTACATAGAGTGTGTTAGTAATCAATACTTCATACACTAGTAAGAGCGAGTGAGTGAGGGCTTTTGGTCAGTGCTTAACATCGAGGTCTTTAGCGCTGGTGAAGGGTGACATGAGGTGAGTATGGAGCAGCGCCGGAATGAAGGGTCTGGGGTAACGAGAGATCCCCGAGAAAACCCGCCGACCAACGGCGTCGTCCGCCACGATTCTCACATGAGGAAATCCGCGGACCGACCCCGCCGGGAGTCTAACCCGGATTGTCTTGATGAGAGGCTTATTGTCTGACCATTTGGCCACCGCGGCCCCATGAATGGTCAACCAGAACTGTCTAGTCAGGTATTACCTACAGAACAATATAATATGAGGAAATGTGATCCTTGCATCACTTTTTCTGTCTGCTGTGTAATGACAACGTTTATTTTACGCGATGCGTGGCTGTTTAGTGATCTTTGTGGGTAACAATCTATGTTCGAACCAATGGACGGAACCACGTGTGCATTAGTTTCGCACGGGAGAGCGACAGCTGTTTCTGTCAAACGGAACGAAAGGGACTTTTCCGAACTTCCTGAACCAACAACTCTCAACATTATTCTGTATTCAGAATCAAGTTTATCGCTTGATGCGAGATATTTAGTGTCTGAAATACTTTGTTCTGTGGTTATTTCTGAATGTTTAATTGTAAATAATCACCACAGTAATGGAGTTACACGTTTGTTCGTTCTTAACAGATGTGAAGTTAAGTCACAGTGGATCAGCAGTGGACTGCCAAAAAGGGATATAAGTATCCCGAGAAAACCCACTGGGTCACTTTAATGTTCTGCCAATGTTTTATTTGTAAAGATATAATATATAAGCTAGTAGTCAGACCATAACGTCATCGCGACTGTCAATTAAAGGTTACGATACTGTTAAATTATGCATTAGTTTCAACTCGCAGTGTGAGAATTTTAATACATGTGCATTGAATGTTAATATGTGAATAAAATATGGGTAACTGTTATTATCCCTTTATTGGAAAATGTGTGCACTTTCGTAACTTCACTACATTTTCTACATGCATGTTTTAAGTTGTGGACAGCTACATAAATCGACACTGAAAACATGGCTATGCGGTTTGATTTGGGGGGGTTTAAATAACATTTGTAATACTTAAGTTAAGTGTACCGGACACACACACATTATTATAAATGTAAAGTCTTTGTAACAGTATTGATATTCGTTACTTCTGTTAACATCGCGTATAATTAAAATTGTCGTCAAATTATGAATCTACGTATCTGGGAAAGTGGATCGACATTCGCAATCATTCTTAATAGTTCTGCAAAACATACACATTTATTAGATGGACAAGTGATTTAACGTCGGGCGTGTTATGTTAAATATTAGTATAAATAACAAAACATACTGAATGTTACATTTACATTGTTTATGTAACATGCATTATTGAACAGTCCTGATGTCACACATTCAGTATCGTTATATTTTTAATATTATAAAAGTGTCACTCCTGCAATTTAAACAAAACGAAAACCTAGATGACTTTGAATGGACGTGTTTATTTAATATGAATGAACTATACAACATGTACTCCCATTATGCAGACAGAGATGTCGTAATCACTTCCATCCCAGATTTCCTTATTGGGCCTTTCCAACCTATATTATAAATATACATGGGTAACTTTCGCATTTACTAAATGGTTTGTGCGACGCACTGGTTCAGCCAATATAGAGTGCCTGGTCGCTTAAGGAAGGTGTGAACGGGCGGTACTCAAATCCTAAAACACAACCGGTGCCCAGCGCAGTTCCAACGCAAGGCTATTCGTTGTTCTGCAGGTTGCCTAGATGGCAGTCTGCCGCTTACACACAGCCGAGGATTGCCGATGTGGACTTTGATTATTTCAGTGGCCCACTTTTAGAGTCATAGACTGTACATTCTTAAAGAAGCATATTGACAACAATCCATTTATGTTGCAAATAATGACAATGGCTATTGTTACGAAGTTTCAAGTGTAGAGTAGTAGCCAGTTGTTTGTGTTATTTCGTTTGGTATTGCGAGGTGTTAATAGCTACGTACGTGACACTATATTTGCATAGTTTTTTTCCATAGATATCCTGATATAAGTACGTGGGTTTGAGACATTACTTTCCGCCATATGTTGTGTTAAAAATTATGCTGAAAATTAGTATTTAACTAATAATATTAATGTATTTAAGTGTTTATAACATAATTTATATTGTTTGTTCAGGTAGATAAAAAAAGATATAGTTAAGTGGATGAGAATAAAGGTCCTCCAGATAGTTTAGTACAACTAGTGATAAGACTGTGCAAGGGGATGTTCAGTTAGTACACTCTGCGTATTGTGATAAATATAATAATTAATGTAACTTGATATATTAGTAGGGCCCTGAATAATTCGCGTATTCTTTCCGACACAAGCTATAATTCCAGTAACTGCACGTTCGTGTCACTTCCGCAATTGGCCCTAGACTTATTTGACAACTTCTAGAAGTCGCTGAGCCAATAACAAAAATGTAACTAATCACATGCCCATTTGACCCTGCAAGCGAGCAGCTAATGAGTAGCTGCTGTCTGCTTGAGAAAACAAACATTCTTGGAGGCTAGCCTGCTGGTCAGTGAACCCGCGAATTCTTCCGGACTCTATATATTGGTGTTCTATAATTGGTTTTCCTATATTAACCATGTTGTTGAACTTATATACCTTTTCTCTGCCACCATGCTAGCGTTACGAGATAGATGTTTGTTTACATGACTCATTGCTTTGTTTAAAATTTGCTATACAAAGCACATCACCCTTTTAGAAAAGAAAATAATTTATGATAAATTAAGCAGAATTTAAAATACTGCCAGTTCAGTTGGTAGGAATAAGAAAATCCGCGCAATTTAAAATCCTGACCAAAAACTTTACAAATGGACAACCGTACTTGGTGTCCCTGGCCGGTTTTTTGTACTGCTTGAAGTGAATCTACAAACGTTAGCATAAACCGGTGGCTTAGAAGCGTTGTTGAAATTATTCATGTAAATATTAGAAGTAACACACTTATAGTCGGTGGAAGAAGTAGATAAGTGTGGTTATATTGTGTAATGTTAAACCACTTCATATAAACGGATCTTCTCTTTGGGGTGTACTAGAAGCTACAGATGACACAAACTGGCGTAATTATGGGCAGCGCAATTGTATAACACTCTACACGAAATTAGAAAGAAAATGATTCAATTCAGTCTCGCTAGCGTAATTCCCGTTTCGGCCCGTTTTTTATACGAATGCACTTCAATAATAATGTTAATAGGCCTACATGTTCCTTACAATCATTGCTTATTCGTCCACATACGATATACATTTTCCCCCAATCAGGCCGTGACACTGTTTAAAAGAGCTGAAAATATGAAAATAAAAGTTTTTATCTCAAAAAAGTTATATTATTTGAAAATAAAAGGGAATTACAGCAGGGTAGCTTAAAATTTTTTTAAATAAGTAACTTACGTTTGTTTGCTTTGTGTATAATATTAACTGAATTAATGCTTTCACACAACCAGTATTTTCTTTTTGCGGTAAATTAAATATTAGCACGTAGTTACCAATATTAATTAACATTAATATGCTACAGAAAATTTCTCTTCGTCGCATGAAGATTGCTGAAATGAATTTTATTTTATTATTTTTTTTTTTCAGTGAAGGGCTAGGATTTATTTAAGCCATCCTTTAACGCACAAGAAAGTTTTTCAGCCACGCTGTCGTGAGTTACACTCACTCAATTACACAGCAAATTTTGCCATGGTAATGGTCAGCTCAGGGCGATGAAGTCGCATCGTAATTAACGTAATGCAGTCTATAAATAGCACCTCATTAACTATGTTGATTTAACTGTATTTATAGTGATTATTATAGTGAAACTAAAGTGTGCATTGTATTAGCTTTTGAATTCAACCCGGTTAACTAAACATTTTGGTAACTTAACGTAGCAAATCGTTTCTGAGTATTATTTTTTTCATTCTCTCCGATTGTGAATGTTATGTATTTTGTAGCTCTTACAGGGGAGATACAGTGATGAACTCGTGCGTACGTATATATGTACGTACGTAGGTTCTTGATTAGATTTTCAAGAAATGAACTTAATTTTTATCAAACTATGTAACAAATTGTATTTCCTAAAGTTGTCTGACTTGTCTATTTTTCGTGTTTAAGGCTTTTTTTTAAGTTGTCTGTAATTTAATGATTTTTTGTGTTTCGTTGAACTTGGGAACCACATACAGGCGTACATTAAAATAAAATGTATTATTTAGCTATTTCGTTACCTAATAATTGAAAGTGAGGGAAAAAGTTGATTAAATTTCGCCATTATGGAAGATTGGACAACATGAGTAAATTAAGATATTTCATTTTTCAGATTTACTCAATGCGATTCCAACGAAATATCATACTTCGACATGTCATATGCACGTCAATTTTTTTTAGTTTCAATATTGTCAGCTTTATGCTTCGTGATATGGCACTAAAATCATATTAAATTCTTTTGTCATAATTCAAGATCTACTCGAACTATTAGAGCAGAAATTTTTAGTTTCAGTTGCGAACACCACTTTAAAATAGTTTGTTCATAATTTACGACTTGCTATCCTAAGGAAGTTGTATTAAATCCACTCAGCACTCAAGAGATCTTCACTTGAATGTCGCTCTCTGTAATATCCTTTTTAAAACTTTCGTATCTGAATAACATAGTGCCGAGAAGCCATAGTCGCTGGATACCACGTGTTAAGACATCCAGGTGCATGTAGACGATAGTGAATATTGCAGTGACATTTTCAACGATATATTTTCGCGTGTTCGAATACTTACATGAGGAGCTTTACGTACGTAACATCAGCACGTATCTCGGGGACGTAGTACACCACGAGGCACGTAACTTTAACAAGCACCATACCGCACCAACTTTTTTTCTCCCTGGAACGAGTCGTTTTGTGAAAAGAACGGAGAGGGTAGGAGTGTTGATGAGGTGCCGTGACGGACCGGTGGAACGAACTGGTTGTCGGGTGAAACTTGTCGAGTAGGGGGAAGAGGGTAAGTTCTCCCTGGGCACAGCTATCGCTCTCGCCTGGACAACGCGGTCGTCGAGCTCTCAAGTTTTAATTAATTATCCCCGACACGTCGCAGTAGAGGAGCGAGGAATTGTGGGGGTCGCCCAGGACTGTGTTCAAATGCCCTCCTGCCATAGGGTCGGCTGAGCGAGCGAGCGGTACGCGGAGTCGTGTAACAAGCCCAATTACCGGGCTACATGCCAGGACCAGTCCCCCTTACCCTACCTGTGGTCCCTGCGCCGATTTCCCACAGGTCTTAACTGCACCCGGCATTTCCACCTGCGGCCACGCCCCCCTCCACCTTCCCTCTAGGTCACTGCGCAGTCGCCTGCCGCACGAGCTACTGTCGTAATGGTTCCCTTGAAACTCCCAACCATATCTGCGCTAGTTCAGCTCATCAATTACTGATTGCCAGAGACCCTGCGGAACAGTAAGAATCTTTCGCTCCACCGTATTTCGCGAAATAGTGTTGCGGCCTGCGTCTTGAATACAAGATTATTATGTAGTTGTACTAAAACGCCTGCCTGATGGCCGTGTGTTTGTGTGAGTGAGGCAGCGCGCCAAGGGCGATATTGACCGGCTCCTCTGGTGCGATGTCACCTCTACTGCAAGACACAGAAATGGCGTGCAGTGGTATCGTAGATTACTCGCTTGACTGACGCTTTCAGTGGTGACCCTACCTTTTTATTGGTGCGGAAAGTTTTAAGTAAAGTCCAATACATCTTTCTATCGTAGTTCCGCACGAATCCCGTAAGTAGTAGTCGTATGGAAAAACCTTTTACAGTCATTTTGGGGAGCTTCGTAATGAACTTTTTAATTAACGTGATGTTTTGAAACAACCATTCCGAAATCGTATGAAATGTTTGTTCTTTTCGTAAATGCACACGTTAGAAACAAGCTGAGAAGCTGCTTAGAGAAAAGTTCTGCTAGCATGCTGCAACGCTGTTTACAAGGCAGGCAGCTGCCTTAAAGACGAATCGTAAATATTCAGTAGCGAGCGCAAGCTATAATTGGCTCAGTATGTCAAACTTCCCGCGATAAATCTAGTGATTACTAGAGATACTGAATGAAACATCGCGGGGGAAGTTGACTGTTCTCTAGGCTCTAGCGCATCCAGCGTAGCACTGAAGGATTTGTATTCGTATTAGTAACTGTTATCGATCGTTTATTTGAACCACTGTTTCGCTCTTGAACAGGCATAGCTAGAATAGTAGAGCTTTAACTCAGAACTTGAGCTAACTGCCCCAAAACTGTTCACACGTGTCACGATTAAGCTCCTACAGTTTATTGGAGATTATATTAAATATTTTCGCTCTTTACCTGTGTAAGTAGTGATTATGCTGTAGAGGGTGTGAAGACGCTTATTGTAATGTATACATTTGTAGAATGAGTGATTGGATATATTTTGGTAGTGACGTCTCCAGGCATGAAGCGAATATATGATTATTTCGCTATAGTTATTTCCACGTGGTAAAATACAATGCTCGTAGGTTCAGGATCATCAGACAATATAAAACTTGATCAAAAAATCCGAAGGTCATTGTATAATGTTACGGCGCTATAATAAGAAATTTCGAAAGTAATTTCAATGAAAATAAGTAAATTAATTAATCGTAAATTATAAATATGTTGTGTCAGAACCAAACGTTAACAGATAGGTTTTTAACGCTGGCAATGATGTGTATAGTGGGTATGGAGCAAAGCCGAAAAGGAAGGGCCTGGGGAAGAGGAGATGCCTGAGAAAACACTCCCAACTAATGGCATCGCCCGACACGATGGCCACATGCGAAAACCTAGGTCCACAACGAACGCTGGCAATCAAATGTATTCTGGAAGTTAGTTTACCAAATCAGAAGAGTAGGGATGCTGATCGATTTCGGGAACAGTAAAGTTGAATGCTTGCTAGACTTAAGTATAATCTGTCCATACACGACTTTATTTTCTTTTTTGGCTGTCCCTATTTAATTTGGCCTATGTTAACCATCGTACATCAATGCTGAACTTTTGCGAACCTTCTGTAAACAGCTACGTAGCTATTCTCTAATTTTACAAGGTGCAGACAGCTACACTAATTAGAGAAAATACACTGGCACATACATAGCAATAAATGATAAATTACTAGAATTAAGCCTGTATTTGGTTACGGTGTGGTAACTTTTAATGTATCTCTTCCGCCAGAATCAAAACTCACAACAATTCGGACTCTGAAATTGTTCGTCGGATATCTAAACTAATTCGTATTCTAAAACATTAAGTCAAGAATATGGTAAAATATTTTCAGTTGTTTTTTCTGTTATAATTAAAATAACTGAAGTTACCGATAATCTTTATTGCGTTAATTGATCTCTAATTCGATATCAGAGATAGAATTTCCTTTCGTTTAAACAAAATGTCACTGATACGCTTATTTGCGTCTGTCGGGACAGTTAAATATTTGTTGCTGAGGCACTTTCTTTATTTTTATTTTTGTAACTAACATGTAACGTCTTCCTGATAAAACTAAATACTGGTTTGGCTGTCCGTTGAGTTCGGTTTCGAATTATTAATATTGAGTTACAACAGAGCTTCGGTCCTGGGTTGTGTGTTTTAAGACTACAAATAACAGCAAAATGAAGTGTCCTGACTGTCACACAAACTCACTCACTCATCAACGCACAGCCCAAACCGCTAGACCTAGAACTATGAAATTTTGAGGGAAGCTTCACCTTGCTCCGTAGACACCCACTAAGAATGGATTTTTCGAAATTCGATAATTAAGGGGGTGAAAAGCTGTAAAATGTGTTTTTCATCAAACCATGATTTCTCCTAAACCATTTCAGATAGTAAGGTGATTTTTTTTCTTTAAAATTATGATTAAGTAAATACCTAAAAAGCATTTTTAGAATTTTTTAAAATTCGTCCTGAAAGCGTGTTTTTAATTAATCCCACTTATCTCCTAAATATGTAAATGGCTTTTGCTTTAAAATAAATCCTACGTAAATATCAAAAACGTAATTTCAGTATTTTTCGAAATTCGTCCTTTAAAGCTGTTAAAAAAAATGTGTTTTCAAATAGGCATCTATACCGATCATACCAGTTGAGATATCGAGATGATTTTCTGATAAGAATGAATCTAATGTAAATATCTACATATCAAATTCAGGATTTTATGAAATTCAAAAATTAAGAAAGTGAAAAGCATAAAATGTTCCAAAAAAGAGAACGATCATGGAGAAATAATTCAACAGTTATTTCTTTTTGCCAACCTACTTATAAATAAATCCTATTTGGACTGCAGCCTGTGCATACGAAGAATTATCACGGCCTGCCTAATCATTCACTCAGGTATTGCATAAAGTTTGAGGTGTGGTGTGGGAGGGGTGGTATTTCGGGTTCGTATCCCGTGCAAGACTTTGCGATGGGGATTACTAATACATAATACGAGCATATTGCGCGCGCTCTTCACACTGAGCTAAGACAATTTATAGTTCACTGTTATTGAGTACGCTAGCAATTAAAGTCCTTTATCACATATTTTATCCAGAGTTACTGTTTACACTACGTAATTTCACGCGGGCAAAGCTGCAGCCGGGCAGCTATTTTATGTAGAGAAATAAAGATGAATTAAAAACAAAGATGGTCTACAATTAAAGTAAGCTCTCTGAAGTGGACTGGATAAAGCTGTTTGTATTTGATGTTTTAAAGATATACAGAGAATATAGTAACACCATCAATTAAAACGTAATTAAAGTAGGTTACTCTTTTCTATAGTACACGCGGGCGAAACCGCAAAGGGACGGCTAATATATATATATAATAGCTGTGTGAATGTGGTGTTCACTGAAAGCACCGGCAAACTCTGGCAGGTGATTCCTTGTGAAAAATAAAGCTGAATGTATATAAGACTTGGTGTATTCTCTTTTGAGAATACAATTTTAAAACTTTGATTTACCCACAAACTGAATGCTAATAAACGTAAACTGACAATATTCAAAATGTTACTTCATGACAATACGACCGACAAACAAACAGTAAACACCAGTTGTTGCATTCAACCCTTACGAAAATAAAAGGGGTGGCCACCTTTAAAATGCTGACCACTTTTTTAACTTAAGGATAATGCAACAATTAAAAGTGATTGATTGGGTAATGTGAACTAAGTAATAAAAATGGCCCTCTTGTAGCGACTGTCTAGAACTGACAGTTTTCGTGCAAAATGCATGTGAAGTTTTGGGGTAATGACACAGAGCTTAGTGTGTAGGCGTACCCGAGTGTCTGGTTTATTCCGCAATGCCGCATAGATAACGGCGGACACTTACTGTAAATATCACGTACCGTAGTTTAAATAGCTCACATAACCGTAGCCAACACTTCGTTCCTAGCTGAATTTGTAATATTTTTTTTAATAAAAATTAATTATAAGTGTGCAAATGAAACAATATGAGTAGTTTATTATGTTCGTTAAATTGCTCAATAAAGGTCCAACGTTACACAAAGAATTTGCATATCCGTGCCATCACAAATGGTAGTCTACAATAATACAGATGGGTTGGGGTAGGATGTTCTCGGATATGTATTACGATTTATGGTTAAAACGTACTGCTTAACCTGTGCCTTTAACTATTACAGTATTAAACACACACGCCATTGAAATAATTTAGTAGAGTTTTAGCCTTAATATTTAACTAGAGATAATATTAGATAACAAAATGTTTACTGCAATAAACTGTCAACGGTGTGAATATAACACAGTGCTGCACTGTTTGTGTGACACTGATGTGACGTTGTTTGAGTGGTAACTGACATTTAGGAAATCTGCATTAAAGACCAGACAGACGCAAGACTAGGGTTGAGGGATAAGGAATGTTTCACTACTAATATGAAATCGCGTAACTGATATA
This sequence comes from Medauroidea extradentata, assembly GCA_003012365.1. Taxonomy (NCBI): domain Eukaryota; kingdom Metazoa; phylum Arthropoda; class Insecta; order Phasmatodea; family Phasmatidae; genus Medauroidea; species Medauroidea extradentata. Next base: position 15,251 of record PNEQ01030981.1, read on the forward strand.
ATATTGTATTGTTAGGAGTATTTTGGAGCCTGACATTTGACTACAAGTTTACAGCAGGGCTGCTCCGGTGTCGATAAATCCAAACCGCCCGATCCTTTTGAAGCGTAAGTGCTTAAAATTTAAAATTTTTTCTTCTCTCTATGCATGTTGCACAACTTTTAGCAAAACTTTCCGGCAGAGGAAAACACTACTAGCAATGTCACAGTCGCGAGTACTTTACAAGTTTAAATGATTTGGTGACTGTTACTTCATCTATTCCTGACGTCAATTTTAAACCAAAATTACATAACGTATACAAAAAATTACACCATATCTTTCATCACACGCCCGCACATGTTTGAATCGCTTACTAGTTTGTGTTTCGTAGATTTTTATTTATCTTAAACGTAAGTTAAACTAAAATAATAAAAATTAAGATAATTAGAATTTTCTTTGGCGGAGTGTTTTGAAAATTAAGTTTTTAATATTATACGTCTTCAATAATGTTATATTCCTTCTCAAGTTAGTATCAGTTTTGGTATCGGCAATACCGGACAGTGCCTGAAAATAATATCGGCTCCCTTACACTTTTCATTAGTGCCAGAAGTACACAAACTTTTTAAATGTCTAACTTCGTGCATTTTACAGACTAGATATTTATTTCACTCGCACGTTTATAATTTTTTAAACATCACATGTGTTTTGCACGAAAACTATTGAGTCCTAGATAATCGCTACAAGAGGACCATTTTTATTACTAAGTTCACATTCATTACCTAATCACTTTTAATTGTTGGATTATCCTTAAGTTAAAAAAGTTGTCAGCAATTTAAAGGTGGCCACCACTTTTATTTTCGTAAGGGTTGAATTATCACCTGGCGTTTACTGATGGTTTATCGGTCGTATTGTCATGAAGTAACTTCTTGAGTTTTATCAGATTACGTTGATTAGTATTCTGTTTGTGAGTAAATCAAAGTTTTAAAATTTGATTTTCAAAAGCGAATACTCCGTTAATATTGCGGTTACGTACAAAATTCATTATACTCTTTTCTATAGTACACGCTTTATTTTTCACAAGGAATCATCTGCCGGAGTTTGTCGATGTTTTTTTTGTGAGGAACCTGTATATACGTACTCATCTGTTAAATATTTTATGTATTCTTAGTTCGTTTCGTCAACGAGAACAGTTATATTTTGTTAATTTTTTGTCAACAATAACATTTTCTTAGCTTAAATTATAATTCATTGTCTCCTACAGTAAATTATTTTCTTTCAAGTTTTATTTAACGTAGTAAGTGCTTTAGTACATTTCTGTTGATACGGTGGCGTAATTTCGTGTTTATCAAGGAACGAAACATGTTTAAATCAAAACTCGTAACTAACAAAATGTCTTGTGTGCTTAACCGTGAAGTTGCGAGTGAGTGAGAGATTTTGGTCAGCGCTTAACATCGAGGTCTTCAGTGTTGGTGAGGGGTGACATGAGGTGAGTATGGAGCAGTACTGGAGTGAAAGGGTGGAGGAAACGGGAAATCCCAGAGAAAACCCGCCTACCAACGGCATCGTCCGGCACGATTCCCTCATGCGAAAATCCGGGGACCGATCCCGTCGGGAAACGAATCCGGATCGCCTTGGAGTGAGGCTAATGGTCTGACCATTCGGCCACCGCGGCCCCCCGTGAAGTTGTCTTACATTGCTAAATTACAGGGCGACTTTGCACAAGTTTGTATTTAAAATAAATGATTTCAGCCTCTTAAATTGCTGAAAACTTTACTAATCACCAGGGCCACGATTTTTTCGCGTAAAAAGATTTTTGCCCCACTTTGTTTCAGTGTCTCACGTGCACATCGGCAGTTCTGTTTCAATGTTATTGGCAGCGTGTCTTTGTTCAGAGACGTTTCTCATTTGACTGCACCAATCAGAATAGGATTATTGTGAGTCTGTACGTCTATAATTTGCCGAGGCCAGTGAGAATAAAATCATCCAACCACAGACGATGTAGCAGAGTTGCAGGTGTGCACATGACGCATCGAAACCAATGTTGCAAAATTCTTTTCGCCATAAAATCGTGGCTCTACTAATCATCGCTGTAATACTAAGCAATATTTTGTAGTAAATATTATCCCAAAATGTTTATATTAAATGCAATTAATCGGGTGGTGCAAAGTTATTCTAGTTTAAGTTACTGTTCGACGTTATCGTTTATTAAGTAAGCCTAATGCATCATGGTCTAAGTCTAAAAGTGAAGTTAGTTATTTTTATGCCTACCTCAAACACAAGCTCATTGTGGGACTAGATGTAAAAAATTAAACTCTTTGTGGATAGCTGATAAATGTTTTAGAGAAAAAAAAATGTTTTTGTTTATGTGGCTGCCTGTACAGCCAAGTTTTAGTGGTTATTGTGTAACTTACTTGAATAATAAATAATCAGGAAATTTGGAACATGACCGTTCAGGTACATAAGGTGTAGATACCGCAAATCATATTCACAACACCGAAGTATCTATAAACTCTTGACTTTATCACATGCCTGTCAATTGTTAGACTACTAATAACGTTTTTGATAGTAAATATCTTAAATTTTTTACGAAATACCTTAGATCGTTTATATTCCAATTCCGTGCGGTATTTGTATGTAATTTTCGATATTGTAAATAACATTAAGTTTCAACGTTACAAAGAGTTTTATTTTTTAGAGTAGGTAGTGTGCTGCTCTTGTGAAAGTTATATTTTCTGAGTTAAATAATAAATTACGGCATCAGATGTAAACGAAATCGGAATATTCGCATGCTTTATACTGAAGAAATAATGTAATTCATGGGTAAACTTTTGTTTCATGACAATCATTAATAAATTTCAACCGCTGTCAGAAAACAACTACAAAAGAGTATGCAGGTGTCAGACTGGATGATTTTCGTATTGGAAAGTAATTTATGATAAAACATTAGAAAATATGAAATATATTTACATCTTTCAAAATAATTAGTTTTGATGAAAAAGGTGATTAACTGTTAAATAAACATGTATGTGTACGTCAGCAGTATTTGTCAATAAAAATATGTACTGACCATTCGAATAAAAATCGAGCATAGTAATTAAAATACCGTTATAGAAATAATTGAAGTAATGATTCTTAAACATTTGCCTTAATTTTTTCAGAGCTGTATTATTACTAACATTTTTGTTTCTTTAGAGCTTACGCAGAACCATTCAAACCTATATTTAAAGGTGTTAAGAAAAGGAAGTTGTACAAATAATAAATATCGCTACTATGCCCAGAGGACCGCACGTTGCAACACGGTTCTTCTTTGCATCGTTTCAGACTTTATTCTGCTTACAGGTTGGGGTGGCATTCAAACCTGGAGTATCAGATCTGAATAAGTGATGACATGAAATGACACTCTGCAGATAGAAAAACGACGGAATGGAATAGTAGGAGAACCGGGAATGACCTGAGGAAACTCACCGGCCAATAGAAACATCCGGTCATGTCTATCACATGTGAAAAATTAGTGACCAACCCCGCTGAGATTTGAACGTGGATCGCTTTAGCGTAAGGCGAGTGGTCTAATTACTCGGATGCTGCTGACCCATAAAAATTGTGTTTTGTTTAGTTCCAGTTTAATGTATTCAAACAAATACTTAAATTAAAGGTTTCTAGGAGCGAATATGTTATAGAGGGGAATTTATTTTACAGGCAGTCGACAAGCGAAAACCCAAATGCACTAAATTATTGCATTTTAGTTACAGTTAGCTGGCTGCTACTGTTATGTGACAGACTCCAGATGACAGTGCAGTACGCTCATGTATACAACTTGAATTTTTAACTATACAGTAGACATTTTTTTGTTACTTTTGAAATTAAAAGCAGTGGAAAGTGATATGTACTATGGAAATTGTCTGGTAACGTAACGTACTACAAATTTTTGCGTGTGTAAAAAATAATTTTCGACCTACTAATGCTAAACTCCTACTATTTTCTTCATCTTTAGTATTATCAGTACAACATTGTATGCTTGAATGCAGAGAATAAGGCCACTTTTTGCGCGGCCAACACGAGAGGAAAGGGGAAGTCTTGAGTTATTGTCTCCTCTTTCTGCTGTGTTCTTGTGGGCCGGGATTCCAGATGGCATTATTTTTAGCAGAAGAATCTCGCTCTTCTGGTCCAGTTGTAATAATTAATGTGCACTCGGAAATCGCGAGCCAGTCCGTGCCGATGACGTCACAAGACGCCGTCCATTTCCGGGCCATTTGAATTAAAGTAGCAAGGCAGCGTCGTCCATTGTGAGCCCTAATGTGGCGTCCCCCTCTCCTAACCAAGCGATGAGGGGAAGGGGGTGTGGGAGGATGCAGAAGGCCGTCTGAAATATTGGGAGCCCGGGAGATTGAACGACGCCCCCTTAAGAAAAGAATCTTCCTGCCCCACCCTCCCGGTCACCCCTTGACGGAATTTCCCTTGGCAAGAAAGAAGTACCACGTTTGAAAAGGGGCGTAACACGTATGAGGGAAGAATTCATTTGCGGTCTTGAGGAGTTGCAATAAATCCAGTGTCCTTCTCCAGCAATGTACCCCTCCCATCGCCTCAGCATCCCTACCACTCTCCGTTCCCTTTATCCTCTTTTCAATCCGCGAAGATTTTTTTTCTCGCGCGGAATTTCTCCATTCAGTATATCGAATCCCGTGATATGGTACCGTGTATGGAAGGCTCTCTCTCCCCTTCTCGTTTCTTTTACTCCGCAGTTTCTCCGCACAGCCCTCTTCGCGGCTGTACCCTTTCCTGCCTTTGTATTAGTAGCAATAAAAATTGTTCCGCTTTATCTGGGAAGAGATTGCTCAGGGTTTTACTTCTGTGTTTTATTGAATAAGCTGGCCTCCGATAAAACATTTGATCTCGGTTGGCCGACGCCGAGTTATGACACACAGCATAGAAGGAAAAAAAAAATAACTAGGTTATTTTACCTTGCAAAAAGTGGCAGGTTGAAGTTAAAAAAACACACACATTATATATATATATATATATATATATATATATATATATATATATAAACGAGTCTGCGCTCTCGAGGGCGTTGAGTTGGGCCAAGGCGCAAGTAAAGGTCAGAGTTGGCACTCCCAGGTTCAGCCTCGCGTCTTATATTTTGTACTATTTTGGCTTCACTAACAATAAAATGTTGCCAACCGTGCGCTTGAAATCGTACAAGGAATCAAGTGCTTAATTTAATTTTTACTTTTTGAAGTTTGAGTGTAAAATAAAAAAAAAACTGTAACACTTCATTCTATGTACAGTATATAATTTCTTATTTCCCTTATTTATGATTATTATATTTTCTTTAAACTGAAATTTCAAAATAATTTGGTTTTGTACCTGCAAATTACCGCCGTTAACAGCGGCATGATGCCGTTTTAATAATTTTATAATGCATTATTTGAACACTTCTTGGGATATGTTCGTGTATATAAAAGTACGTCAACGTATTTCATTATTTAATGTCAAGACACCAGTGCGAACTCAAATACAAATAATGAAATTTGTAGGACTACATGAAATATGTATAGATGAAAGAGAAATACACACATTTCTTATCATTAATAGTAAAAATATTACACGATGGTTGAGTCTGCAGACTTATGAATCATAGGTTGATGCGAGATGAAATTTTTTGTTCGTTGTTAAACAGAGTAGGTATGCACTCCATATCTCTTCGGAATAGTCTTAGTAAGTTGTTTGAACATTTTAGAACAACGGTTGTTGACAATGGCTGTTATCGAAAACCATGTTCATGTTTACTTTTATTTAAATCTGCCAGGGCAAGAGTGAATAAGTGGTAGCGTTTCTTTAAATTATTCTTGTCTACCAAAATTAAAAATTTTATGAAATTGTAAAACATTTGTGAATTTGGCAAATTCGTAATTTTATGTAACCAAATTTTGTTTGATTTTAATTTTTTTTCTATATTTTCTTGTTCTTTAATTATTGCATGAAACATTTGGCTTGTAATGACATACATCAAAATAAAACTTATGCTTTTTTGGAAAATAACTTTTTTTTATCATAATAAATTCCGCCAAAAACAAGTGCCTTTAGCTCGGCAGGCTACTTTATGAATATACTTCACGAAGTGTTTATTTCAAAAATTTTGTGAGAAAATATATATATTCAGAATTTATTGGTTTGTGGACAAATGTCATTGCTCATGATTTGCTAATCAAACTTGTGTTGAATGACAAATTACAAAAAAGTACAAAAAACGGACATAAAAAACAACGAAAAACAGAGGAAAAAACAATCCCAGATGAATTTTGGCAGTTTTTTTTTTAATTAGACAAAGATTTCTAAGGGTAGAATTGGGGTGAACTCCAGTTTTCCAGCGAACTTCATTTGCATCTTGGTGTTCCGACCAGCTGTATCTCAGCCTGAAGACGGGAATAGATCGCAATTCCCGAAACGCCGTATTTATTCGTTGTTTTTAACTTGTGTTTTCTCTTGCCCTTTGTTGTCCACTGTTCACTGTTTTTTTGTCTCCTTCCATCTTTTTTCGTTTTGGAAATCTGGTTCTATTTGTGTCTGTCTTTTGTGGATAGGTGTTGTGTCGATATTCGACTGAATTCTATCTTTAGAAATCTTTGTCTTTGTACTTTGTCATTCAACACAAGTTTGATCAGCAAATCATGAGCAATGGCTTATGTCCACAAACCAATAAATTTTAATTGTAAACTCCCATTGCAACAAACATTTAAAAATCTCGCATATATATTCTCTGAACTATTGTAGTTTTTTTTATAGATTGCCACATAGAACCTTTCTTGTGATTGCTTCTTTTCGCTATGAATAGTTATAGTACAGTACAATTGAGTGATGTGTTGAAATCTACTTGACACATTAAAAAATAAATAAAAATATTTCTCTCCCTTTCCTTACGCATTTTAAAACTAGGTTTAATGTTAAAATCTTTGCTATAATATGACATTTGGTTTATTTAGTGTTTGTTCGCAAGATATTAAATTTGTTCTACGAGGAGATATCCATGTTTTGCTTCTGTAGTGATATGTTTTAAATAAAGTGGATACTACAATTTTCTCGTTTCGACGTAAATACTAAAAAAAAAAAAAAAAAAAAAAAAATGCTGAGAAGGCATGTGCACAGATTTAAGCTGCATTACGTTTTATTTATTTAGTCTTTGCCATGTTACCAGCTGTTAGTTTCTAGTTAGTATAAACTAGTATAATTTTGACAGTAAGGTCGTCATTTCATCAAATTATAGTTTATCAGGGCATACAAACATGTAGCGATACACAGTTCTAAAGGTTCAAGAAAAAGTTAAATTTCTAAACGTGGATATTTAATAGCGTGGCGGAAACCCTGTTTCAACTTGGGCTTTGTTAATCTTCTCCCATAGTTGTTTCAGCACTTGCAGCGAATGTCATCTTCCGTGGAGTAACATTGGCTTCATTTTATTTTTGCTCTCGGTCGGATCGCGTGGGTTACCGCTTTCGACACGCCCTCGTCGTAATTAACACTCGTCCTCTCATACAGTCTTCACAGATAGCATCGTGGCCTTTCACTCCGACACTCCACACAATCACGCCATAAAAACTGTATTACTCCCCGCGATATTGCCCATTAAGATACAAGCACCCGATAACTACGGCCGTGGCATGACTACGAGCTTCCTCGGGTAACAATATGGATAATTACCCATCACTATCTCTGGTTCCAGACCTTTAGGTGGAAGAAACCCTTGGCGGAGGTCTGGTAAATAGCACCCCTTGAACCACTTTAACATGCCTTTCGTGTTTAATGTGTCGCACGTGAATGTTTTCTGTCAACAAATGGTTGAATAAAATACTTTTACTCTTGATTGGTAGACATTTTGGGACTGCTACAACAGTAAGATAAGTGGTGTGTACTTTTTTGGCGGAAGTTAGGTCATTAAAGGCGGAGACACGCAAGTTGACACAATTGAGGGATATGTTTTCTTAAGAGATTACCCTGAGAAAGTCAAATAGTCAGCTTTCAAAAACTCTTCCCAATAAAGTTTTCAAGCGTCCAATAAGGCACGAGAGCGATTTCTCTAGAGAGATAACAAAACTTTGTGGATGCATTAAATAAGACTGGCCTTGGAGAATATGCCTATATGTGCACCCGAACACGCATCAACTTCTCATTGGCTGTTCGCTGACACAGCTATACCACACAATTCCCCATGCGTTAATTTCCTTTTTTTAGTATTCGCTCAGGACTATACAGGAGGTTTCATATCAGTCATGGGCCAGTTGTGAAAACTGCACGAAAACTTCGTTATTTGAATTTGAGTTATTACTTGAGAGTGCGAATATTTCTGGTCTCTACAGATTGAGAGCAGCATTAGCTACTGTTGGGAGTAGAAACATGTTAACTGGTGTAAAAAATATCAATGTAGAAGTAAATAAAAACACATACTAGAAAAAATGTTCCCAGGATGATCTAAACGTCAAAAGAGCACAAATCGAATTGGTAGTGCAAATTTTGAGTAGGGTGTTAACCCGAATGTAGAATATCACGTCACAGCGAGCAGATTTTCAACATGGTAGTCTGTAGGCGTCCGCCATATGATAGATGACTTTAAATTAGGACAGGCATGCAATAGAGCAGCGTCGGAATGTATGGGCGGGATAATGGGAGCACCCAGATAAAACCAGACGGTCGGTGGCAACATTTTTAAATTTTTTTACATACGAATAACCTGAGCCCAACCCAGCCTGAGATCGAACCCAGGAATGGACATAATTGGCACAGAGACTGAGGATCCGTGGAGCGGCCACCATGTTGGATTATATTACGTCCGCCGTCTTGTCGTGCCTGCCATTTTGTCATCCACTTTGGATGACTTAATGCCGCCGTTATTTTCCAGGTTTTTGTATTTACGTTTTAAATTTTCGTGTCAGTCGTCCATCATATGTTGTCTGCCATCTTGTTTTTCTTTTTTCGGCAGTCACCTGTTAACATAATTGTTTTATCTCGTTCGAGAAATTTTTTTGCCACTCATCTTGTGGGCTGCCTTGTTTACAGCATCGTTGGTACCGTCGCGGCACCACATTACATTTAATTTAAGTACGAAAACGAGCAATAAATCTGCCACAGTCTTCGCATTTGCTGAAATATTTGACAAATGTGTAATTCTCGACATCTTAAAACCCTGAATCGTTTGGAGGCATTTCGATACAATTTTATCACGTGATTGAGCAAACATACCAAACCCCATCAGGCCACATAACATAACTGCCTAATTGATTTTTCAGTTACATAAGTTTCTAGGCCATTACCTTAGTCAAGGAACCATCCCAGCATTCGCCTGGAGCGATTTCGGGAAACCATGTGAAAACCGAAATCTGGATGGCCCGGAGCCGGGGATCGAAATCCAAGGTCTTTTCGAATGCGAGTACAGCGTATTGTTGTTGCGCCATCTAGCTCGGTCGATGTTGATCAACCTACATTTAATTTGATTTGAGTGTCGTGAAACACATAAGAGCTTCACATCTGAATAATCATTATATTGTGAAGACTTCTGCTCCTATTACTGATCAGCGGAAGCAGACTTTACAATTTGGGATTTTTTTTTGTGGTGCATGTTGTTTTGGTATCCTTGTTATATATAACGATGTAAAATCGAATTAGCAGCACACTTTTAAGAAGTAACACAGAACATACGTTCACCCACCATCAAATGCAGGGTAATAGTTAAATAATCGGATGTGACTATGATAAACAGCAGATAACCGTAAATAGTTGGTCCCATAGTCCCTAAGAAACGTTTTGTGAAAGTGTCGCATGCGGATCAAGAAGAACAGTAGCCTCTGGTTTCCTTTCTTTCTGGTGACGACGTAAGGTATTCCACCCGACAACACTGGAAGGATCTGCATTCAAGGAACACACGGACGCAATAGCTACCGGACCCAGGAAGGAATCCGTCGATATTGCGAAGATGGCGTGGTCGGTTTACGGTGAAGTGGGGGTGAGGGAGTGAGTGCGTGACGCGGGGTGTGCCGTGAGGAGAGGAGACATTGGAGGTGACGCCACGGCTACCACCACACGCACGTGAAACTTTCTCGGAGCCATGTGTTCCCGTGCCGACGATATTAACCGCCCTCGGCCGTATGTTCTTCCAAGCTGCGCCGTGGGCTTGCAGGGAATATATGACCCTGGTTTCCAGCAGGCTCTTGCTGGATTCTTGCTAGAGTGGCTTCCACCAGAGACGAGGTAAAATAACTCCCGTGGTAGATCCACCTGTCGCCACATATTCCATACAGTATACGTAGACCTCGATTTTGTGGCCAAGAGATTATTGCATCACTTAGTTTCAATTCATTACGTTATCATCTACAGCACTACTTTCTGATCAATGATTAGATGTTTCAATTCTCACTTGTCATCGAGTTGTACTAGCAAACCACAGACGTATTGTCACAGTTATTTTGATTGGTGCAATTAAATGAGGGGCGTATCTGAACAAAGACACGCTGCCAAAGACCACGAAGCAGAACTACCGAAGTGCACGGAAGGTACCATTTCGCAACAAATTCGTGGCTGTAAATATGAATGCCTGATCTTGACATTGCTCTTCCGAGGCTGCTTCATTGTCTTGACCTTCAAAGAAATTGGTGCATGGTAAACAGAAAAAAAATTAATTATTTAATTTCGCGAGTATTGTGGCCTCTGTGTTTACCTGCTTGAAGTTACGTGTCCTGACAACAAAACTGGTAGTTGCAACTGTATTCATGAAGTTTCTGTGAGTATTTTACAACTTTGCACGCATTTTCACAACACCTGCCACATGACTTGTGGTTTATGTTAAATCAAATGTTAGAGAAATGTTGTTCAAAGTTTTGAGCTACTTGTTACTGATGTGACCAATCAGTAGTTATTCTAGAGTTAAACGGTGGTTAGTAACGAAATTTTATGCCCAAATTAGTTTTTTAGTTATTTTAAGATATATCCAAGAAAATAATTTCAAAATTGATTTCAAATAACATTAAACATTTCCATTACCCAGCTCATTAATTATCTCAAGAAAGAATCGCATAAATTTGTGCATTCATTTTTGTAGTTGGGATTAAAATTACCACAAAAGGAGCTTTAAAGTGTATTAATTTATAAAAATGTTAAGGGTCCATCATACGACTTGAGATGTGTTATTAATTTAAATACGCAACGCAATGCAACTTTCTACTAAAATAAACAGCTTGAAACAATCAGTTTTAGCGATACTGACATCCTAGAAAATTATTATTCCTGCTATAATGTTTGCTGGCTCTCTCCGCAGAAGAGGATTGTAAAACTCTCGTACCAATGATCACACACAATTACTAATAATCACAAGACTACATAACAAACAATAAACTTAAACAATGAACACCAAGATATTCGTATATGTACCCACATCAAGATACACGTGAACGAATGAACAGAGATTCCAAGATGTCATTTCTAAGATATTAAAAAGCTCTACTGCATTAGGAGTTGATATCAGCCGTAAAATGAAAATAAAAGTTGTATAAATGGGATGAAATTACGTTTGTTTAACAAATTAATGTAGGCCTATTTCTTCATTATAAAAAATCACATTTTACAGTGCAGTGGCTAGTCATATTAAAATATTAAGATAGATAATAATATTTGCAAATGGTGTTTAAATATCTTTTTTTTTCCTTCAAAATATCAAAAAACACTAGAGAATAAACAATTTTTCTGGTGTGAGTAGAGTGGGTATCTTGAACGCGCGATATTTAAAATATTTTTTAAGCAAATTCACATGATTTCAAATCGGTGATAATAAATGTTTACACAATGATTTTAAGGAAAATGTAGGCTATTTTGTACAGTTTTAAAATTGCTGATCGATCAATATGCGTAATGGAATTACATAAATAAGCGTGTCAGTTATAAATTGACATTAACGAAACAAATAAATAGGCCCTGATGCTTATGCTTCCTTTTGTTAAAAAACAATTAGGAAGCTATGGATACATTAGTTCGCAAAAAAACTGATTAAATACTTATAGGTTTTTCAAGTTTCGGACGAAGGTAGGTAATACTTGCTAAATGTGTGGAGGGTGAAATTAAAACTTGAGTGGGTATGAGAAGCTTCACAGGGACGACGGTTGGTGGTTGGCGGTTGGCGTCCTTGGAGGAGATAATTTGTCAGGGTTGGAGAGGAAGGTGTCCAGCAGCGTGGAACGAGCCGACCTAGCCACAGTTCCTCTTGGAAGGGGAGGGGGGGCAGGAAGGCCGGAAGTTGCTCACCGGGCGACAGGTGACTGGGTGAGCGGACTCAGCTCAGCGCTGCTCAACCATGCATGCACCGCATCCACATTTATAACTAGAGACCTGCTTATTCCTGACAGCAGAATAGACTCTATGCTCATCTTACTTCTGCTTTTGGCCGGTAGTTAGTGTGGTGCGCCTGAAAATCTTTTCCAACCAACGACGTTAAAGGTCAACTGTAAAATACCCACCTATCCTGTAATGTAGGCACGCAATGCTACAGGCAAACAACGCTACAAATACCATGAATTAATAACGTCACAGTAGGTGTTCGGGTCAGTGTAGGCCAGTTGATTCTATTCCAGTCGCCATTCTATAGACCTACAGAGAAATTGCAGATATTTGCTTATAATATAACGCACTTGCTGCAGCTGTTCACGGCAGTGATAACGTCTGGAGACCCCCTTGACAAAAAACAAATATTTTGTAGCGGTCTTAAATGGTAACTTATGAGCAGAGTCAAATATGAAGTTCCTGTACGTTACTTGAACTGCCACGTCCATATTAACTAGTATCTGGAAGATGATAGCCAAGAGGAAGAAATATCTTCCAGTATTCACTTCATTATGAGCAGAGATGATGGTTTATCGCGGGAAAACGTGACGGTTTGCTGGATTTCAACACACGTTCAGCTTACCATGTGATTACTGGCTTTCGTATGTACGTGGAGCTGTTGCCCTATTTGACTGAGCCAGTAAGAATCCTGCTCTTATAAGAAATGATGCCTGTTATTGGTCCCTAGACAGCTACGCAGTGGCAGACGTGTATCACTCAATCATACATGTTGCGAGAAACTAGTGTTTTAAAGGCTACGTTGGCACAAAACTTTTTCGCGATATACCATCTCTAATAATGAGTATCATATATTTATTTACTGAAACATGAATTAAGTAGTTGTAACTAGATATTACGCTCTTCCGACGTTTTATAATTCGAGTTTGGAAGACTGAATGCTGTAAAGTTTTGACAAAACATCTCTGGTAGTAATTTTGAGAGAGCCTGGCGCAGTTCTATTTATAGTCCTATCCTAGGGATGATATTTATCATGTCATAAATATTTAATTTTAATTTTATCTTAATATGTGTCCTCGAACAGCAAATGGCCTTGGTAGAGATAGAGGGGAATGGTTGTAGAAATCTACCATTCGCCTGAAGTGATTTCGTGATAACCAAAATCATGATAGCCGGAGCCGGGATTCAATCCCAGATCCTCCCAATTGCTTGGTGATTGTCTAAACACTATTCCACCTCGTTCCTTTCATTACAATATTTTTTTCCTTTTCAACGCAAACATGAATTATAAAATACATAAAAATATATTTACTACGCTATTTTAAATTTACTCTTATTAAGAAGTGTTTGTCGGTTTCTCGTATTTGTGTGTCAGATATAAGGATTCCATCATAAAAGAAACACTTACGAACTTGACTAATGAATTAGAAAACTATCTACTCTAGGCTTTTAATAAAACAACTTTGACGCGTTAACATAACATTAAAAAGTTCAAATTCATTCGCTTAATTTTAACTGATTCATAACGAAGCAAAATAACTTTTCATTTAATTGGTGTATTAACTGTAAGAGAAAACATTTCATTATTGTTCTGCAATGTTAGACATTTTATTAATCTCCTGTACTGTATTCAGATGGGATTATAAACTGGTGTTTCGCTTTCATTTATCTTCTGCCATTTCACAAATTTAACAAGTATATGTGTGTGGTTTTCGTTAGCAACTTTTCATTTTAATATTTTAATAACGGTCCAAGTGATTGTGTCGGCTAACTTCTTGTCCGAGGGAGCATTCTCAATAAAGTGTCCGGAGTATAGACTGTAATTTAACCACTGCACGTGGTGGCGCCACTGAGTCCTAGGATAGGTAGCACCAACACAAACTTCTCAACGAGATAAAATCGATTATATTTCTTTATTGCAGTTGTGCATGTGGCATTAGCAGAATTAACGCCATCCACTATTTTTTGTTACATTACCTTTTGGACAGTTAATATATAATTTCTCAAATTCCCTAATCAAATGTATGACTCCATAGAGAATCCTAAACACGTACAGATTCCTAAACCCATTCAGATTGTCCTGAAAATTTGTGATTGCGAATATTAATAGCTGTGAAAATACTTGTAAGATTTTAAACGAAACAAGTGGGGCACATGGAATGCATAATATTATTGATGCATGAATAGTTCACGTAAGTCACTAACAAATTTGTTGCATTGTAAATTATATATACGATTAGTTGCGTGAGTTCCCTCAATGACATCTTCTCTCTTTACTCCCTAATATTGACATCTATGTGTCTATGTGCCACCTAGCTATCAAAAGTTCACAATCTCGAATTTTAAAGACAATCTGTATGGGGTGTAAAAATCTATATGGCGTTTATATATATATATATATATATATATATATATATATATATATACACACACACATACATACATACATACATACATACATACATATTGTGTAGGCTATTGGAAGTTCCCAAAAACACAGCCAAAATCTGGTTGGTGATTTTTTGTGAAAAATGAAGCAAGGAACATGGACGACACTTTGTACGTAACCGTAATATTAAGGGTAATTCACTATGAAAAAAAATTACTTTAATTTTCCCATAAACCGAACACTGATCGACGTAAACTGATAAAATTCCGGATATTACTTCATGACAATAAGGCCGACCAACCAACAGTAATCGTTAGTTGATACTTTCAACTCTTACGATAATAAATGGGTGGCAACCCTTAAGTTACTGACAACTTTTTTTAACGTCAGGAGAATCGGACATTTATAAGTAAATGATTGGGTAACGTGACCGTAGTAATTAAAAATGTCATCTTGTAGCGACTCCTAGTCATCACGTGAGTTTTGCACGAAAACTTTGCGTCTAAGACAGTCGCTACATGAGAGCTTCCTTTCTTACCGTGATCACATTACCAAGTAATTAACTTTTAAATGTGAGATTATCCTGACGCTATAGAAGTTGTCAGCAACTTAAGGGTGGCCACCTCTTTTACTTTCGTAATGGTGGTAGGTATAAATCGGCGTTTACTGTTGGTTTTCGACCTTTTTGTCATGAAGTAATATCCTGAGTTTTGTAAGTTTACTTCGATCAGTGATGAAATTAAAGTTTTCTAATTTGATTTTCAAAAGTGAATCGCGCCCTTAATATTACGGTTACGTGCAAAATGTCTGACGTATCTCCTACTTTATTTTTCACAACGAAGCACATGCCGGTGTTTGTCAAAGTTTCTTTGTGACCATACGTATGTACGTATATGTATATATGTATGTGTATATATGCTTTGTGAATATATAATTAGTAGAAAAATATGTGTACGATAAGTAAGGTATTCGTGGAGTCTAAGAGGGAACTAACTACAGTGTTATGTTGCCACGCTGTGCATATAAAATGTCAACAAACAATATTTTGTCACTTACATTTTCGCCTCCATTGTAGCCCAGGATTCGCGTTGCTTGCTTCTTATGCGTTTGTTTCTGAACACTCTGTATAGAGCATGTTGAATAATCGCTGTGGCGATGTTGGCGGACAGACGAATCGTGCCGCCAGCTAAATGTCCACGTGGCTAGGATACTGCCGCTGATGGGGCTGTACACATGGGCCCGCACCAAGCCCGGATAATCAATTTCGCCGCTTATCGTGCAAGTGACAAATCCGGGAGATTTATGTCTTCCTCACTGCGACCATATAATTCCTCATTTCGTTAAGGCGCCGGCGGAATGGTGGTTTTCACCGACTGAAACTTGCGCCTGAAAATTGGATCCTGCGAAATAAATGATCAAGTTCTTCCAGAGGAATTTTCTGTAAAAAAGATGTGAAAAATGCCCCCTCGAAAATATTCTTTTCGTTTCCTATTAAGTATCCTCGCTTGCCTTATCTTCAGAGACATAAATATACGTGGAATACATTTCCTTTCTCTAGCTTACTTAAATCTTCCCAGAAACGAACACATTTCTTTAATTTCCGGTATTACTAATGCAGACATACAAACAAACCTACGCGAACACCCTGGAATGAATAATGTTATCAAAGAAACTAAAATCAATTTCTGTTCTTTTAAGTTACTTGTTTCCAAACGTTCGTGCAGAAACCCTTATGAAAGTCATTATTTAAAATTTTTATTTTGCCTAAGAATTCGTGAATTTATTTCAATTAAATAATTTTACTCGTGATGAGATTGGACGGTGTTGTTGCATGTCACGCATATTTTACGCTAAACCGCTTAACTTATACATATTTGGTTTATATCTATGAATAGAACACACACTTGAAACTATGTGCTTATATATTTTCAAAAAAAATCAAGCACATACGATTTTTGTGCCTCTCAAAATGGCCAATGACGGCTGTAGACTGTCGTAACTCCGAAATTACCACCTGAATTCTTAAAGGGGAAAGCGAGGGGCATGTATTGCCCTTATACTTCATAATATCCGAAAATACAGTTTTAAATTCATTTAGTGTCCCGTAGGAAAAAGTACGACAAAAATAAAATATCCTTGCAAGCCAGTTTGACGCGTTGTGAATATAGGCGATAGGCTTCTTGTCGAGAGTGGTACTATGGCTCGTATCGCTCTGGTGTTCCCGTGCGTCAAAAGTGGAAATTTGAAACCACTGAAAACTCCTTTTTTATAAGCGGAGAGCTTCGGATAAGTACGTCAACTCTATACTTATTCTGGAATAATAATAATAATAAGAAGAAGATAACACGAGGTTTGAAAATATCTTAAGTAAAATTTTCCAAATATGTACGTAGAAGTATTTACGTGTTTTCACTTATTTTTTTTTTTTTACTAAGCGAGGTGTAATAAACGGTAGTGTTTAGTTGGATGTACGACATTGCCAGCGAATGTTGCTGAGACGAAGAAAACCGAAGGTTAAATTCACGAACTAGGCACGAGGAAATGATCAACAAAAAAATCTAATAGACAAACCAAGGAAGCCACAGATGGCTGTATTCAACAATTCCGAAAGAAATACAGGGCAAATCTGAATTCAACAAAAAAAAAAACTATTTGGGAGAGGTCCTTGAGAAAAATAAGTCATGGTTGACATATAGATGTTTTTTTCCGAAATAAGTAATGAGGAAGTAACGACATGAAAGTGTAGTTCGCCTCGGTTTGGCCGCTTGACCGCCGCGGCAACGGTGGTAGTAGTGCCAGGTCAGTTGCATAACCAGACAGGCGTTTGGTATCGCCACTCCTATCTATCTTTAGATACGTCAGTCAGTTTTGGAGGTAGCGTTTGGCCGGAGGGTGATTTACTCGACACGCGTTATTTCTTAAACATACATCAAGCTGCTGAAAACGTTGTGATTTTAAAATGCCATACGTTGGTAATCGCGCATAACTAGAGATTGAAAAAATTGGCGAGTACAATGACCTGCAGCCTAGCCTCCAAGAATAGATGTGTACTCAAGCACACAACAGCTGTTCATTAGCTGCTCGCTGACACGGCGAAGAAACGTTTTGACATCCAGTTACTTGCTTATTTATTATTGGCTCAACGCTCTCCAGGAGGAGTCAAATAAAGCAAGAGCCGATTGAGAAAGTGATAGGAACTTATAGCTGTTTTAATTCTGTCTTGTGTCCAAAATAAAACGCGATTTTTTCAGGCCCCTACACAAAACACTTTTTACTACGAAGTGGGTTGATTAATATCAATTTCATGTTGACAGAAAATCTGCTTACTTATACTTCCAGACGCATCCGTATGCTTTTTGCTATATCTGTCTGCACATCTATTTACATGTGGTTGTTATTTACTTTAGACCAAACTGTTATATGTAAACCCTATTGTATTTTACATAGGACTTGTCCCACAAAGTTTGTAGGTCATATTCAGACTCAACCTTTATAATCGTTTTACAATAAAAAAAATCGAAACAGACAAGTCCAAACCAAGTGATGAAAATTGCTAGAAAGAAACGAAAATCCAACGAAGAAAACACCAATGAACACAGAAACATACATCCTCATTGCGAAAATCATTCAAAGTGCACGGGCAAGTGTAATAGTGGAAAGAAGAAAAGCAAATGTGAGTAGCCGGCCAATGGGTGTCCTGACTTTGTTTTGTATGGTATTTTCGAAATTACTAGAAGGATGTTATATCGGCAGGCCATGACCTATGTCTTTACATGTATTCGGACAGTCCAACTCACTAACGTATTCGGTAATGACCTCACTGGAGAGATGTTAAGTCCGAATTGAAAATCGTTACAAAAACCAAGAACGACAATACAATAACATACTATGATAATACATAACTTTATGGAAGAACCTTTTAAAAGTGTGATACTTCAATTGTAAACAGTGAGTGTTGATTTAATATTATGGATTTCATTTTAACGTAACGGATTACGGTAAAGGAATACGCATTTCTGGCACAATACTTTTTTTTTCCTCAGTGTTGACAAAAACTGATAGCTAACTTTGAAATTTTTTTTTTTAAATCAAGCTTGTGCACTTCCGAAAAAAAATTGTGAATATCACCAAACATTAACGTTTATTTGCGTGTCATTTCTTATATTTACAGGGATCAACTGCGACGCTTTTAGCAAGGCCTCGAGAATTGAATACATTCTAAGAAACTTTTCCTTGCCAACGGATAATAAAATTACATTTTATTAATAATACCACACATTTGCGTACAGACTATTTGTTCATATGCGGTACATCTGAGGTGTACAGTTGAGTACAATCACCAATATGTCTTGCAGCAGATCATATGACACCCTAACAAACACGTATTTTCTAGTCGAGAAACAATGCAAGATTTTGATCCGACGGAAACGAAAGGAACGTAATTGAGCGATTTGTGCAACTCTTGACAGTGATGTCTTGTAAGACAATGAAGGTGTCGGTCCCCGTAGCGCAGTCGGTAAAGCGTCGGTCTGTGGTGCGAGGGGCCCCCGGTTCTTATCTGGGCCCTGGCATGTTTGTTGTGTTGTCTTTCACATCTTGTCACCCTCATCGGCTCTTAATAATTAGTTGTTAAAAGGCAGTAATACCCTCACATCCCCCCCCCCATTTTTCCAATAAAGGTGAATATTGTGATAATTGGACGGTCCTGGAACGGTAATCAGTGGCACAAGAAAGGACCTCCACCCCCGGCCATCTTCATTTATTAGCCACAATTACAGTATGCAGAGAATTAGAATCTGCTTGTGAGGCCATTCACGAACTACACCCAGTTAGCTAACTAGAATGGGAGGCGAGCGCACTAGCCTCTACATAACCGCGGCGGCTGTGAATATGAAGCAACGGCTACGTAAGGGTGTCTGATGATGCAATTCATTTATCTTAACTTTCCATTTCGATAATATCAATTGTATTTAATGAAATAAATATTGCCCATTTTATTAATAACATTACATATTAACCTCACAAATTAAAAAACTTCACATTCAAAATACATTTCAATAATTTCAAACATTGTGTAAAATTCTTATTTAAAACAATTACCTTTAATTATTTACACACATACTAATTTGAACCATAATGGCTGATTTTACATTGTGCGAATATTCTACATTACGTTATGTTTTCGCATTTACTGCATCGACGTTTGTTACTTTTAAATTCTGCTTTTTACTAATTAACTGGCCACACTATTGGGCAGTTTATCCAATGATGGGTGATCGTTAACGTGACCCATTGATATTTTTTTACCTCTTGCAGACTAGAGGCATCTTTCAGAACAAAACACAACTTTTGTGGAAGTGATTTTTTTACCCCACGAAGCTGTACTCTCAGTGACGTGAAAGGTGTTTCTAAATGTGACGACACTTATCACCTTTAGTGTGCACAAATTTTGTTTCAGATGGACCATTACTTTTTCCACCGTCAGTAAATGCTTAGCTCAGGGTAGAGTACAGCCAAATTTTCTTTAAAAATGCATAACTTTTGAAAGGTTGCGAATCTGACCATACAAATTTGGTTTATTTTGTAGGTATTGGGCCCCTCTATCACCCACCTCTTTATTAACGTCTACTCCCGGAACATCATGTATATCTAAATTAATAATATTAGTTAATATTCCTTGACGTACGTGTAAACGATATTATCTTTCAGGGTCAATTTGAACTAACTTTGAGGAAAGTAGGCTTATCAGTTACGCTGGTTACTTATTCTTTTTGACGTGAGGTTTTGAAACTAGCTTTCCGTCTTCAGTTAAAGTTTTTGTTTTCTTTTCATACATTCCACAATGGGTACATGTAGAATAGTTTTGCTAAACAAAATTATTTACGAGCACACTGCAACGAATTTTTAGCCCATGGTAGGCGGTGCCCTTAACTAACAATCGTGTTTTCTAGGTAATGATATATGCCACAGCACATTCAGTAAGTTATCTAATACTAGGTTTGTTAGTGAAACATTCTGTTGTTTAAATTCCTGGGTGATGGTGAGAAAGACGGTTCGTGCAGCGGATAGAGCACACACCCCTCCCCCAAGGCGATCGGTGCTAGATTCCCGACGTGTCCTACACAGATCCCCACATTTTGTGATTCTCCCGCTTCACCCAGCTTTCATCCCGGTGGTGCTATTTATCCGCATCAAGTCATCCCTAACCAGAGCCAGACATACATGTTAAGAAATGACCAAAATCCATTAATTCTAACGTAACTTCCATGGGCTTACACAACGCTTAATCTTTAAGTTTCTGCCGTTATCTTAAACAAATTTATGTACTTTACACATATATTTTTTTGTAAATAAATTACTGTGTTTCCTGTAGTGCTCCAGGTATTTTATAAAATTGTCACGTAGTAATTTGCCTGGGAGTCTTAGTAGCACGCAAATAAGAATTTAAGACGGTGTCCACAATAACGTCATAAGCGCTAGTGTATTTCTGATTGCCGGTTTTTGTTGTCGCATGAAACACGGCGCTGCGTTTTTCTGTGAATGTACGATAAGCCTTGGACACGTGAAACTCGCGTTAGAAGCTGGGGCATGGTCAGCGTTATTTCTCCAAGTAGTAATCCCTTGTAATTTATCCTGTGCTTGCATCTGCGTCTGCGTTTACGAAGTAGTTGGGCATTTTCACTTGCACACATCTTCTTACAAATTCGTAAAACATGACTGGTTGCTACTTAAATTGTGTGTTTTATCCTCAGTTGTAAACCTTGTTTATATAGTTTATACTAGTTTTAAGTCTGCAGAATATTTCGTAGTTGGATTGGGCAATTTAACAATTAAAACCAGGTAACAAGTAATATTATATTCGTGTTTTAGTTAAAACTTAGCATAAGTTTTCTTCTTGTTAAATACTAATTACGACTTATTTTTTTAATATTGCCAAATTAATAGTCTATTAAAATGTACTTTAATCAACAGAATACGCTGTCACGTAAGTTAAATACAATTGCTACATATCTGATTCGGCTCAACCAAAAATTTTTATAGTTGACAAAAAAAAGTTTGCTTGACAGTAATTTTTTTTCTCCCCGAAGATACTAAAGTTTGTATAGAAATATATGGACGTACATTTCGTTGGGCCAACCAAATTTAAATATTTGGCAACACTGTATTTTATCAGACTTGGATATTTATATTACTATTTGTGACAGTTACAATAACTACTGTGTTATATTAGTATTTTAATAATTCCCCATACATACTAACCATCCCGATAAAACAGTTTCCACAGAAAACATAAATTGGAGACATACATTTTTAAATGTACATAACATTCCAATATAACTGCGTACCTCCCCTAATTGGATTGTTTTAGTGAAGAACATTCGGCATATAGAAGGTGCTTGTTAGCACACATACTGAATACGTACGTAGACATCAAACTCTGTAGCTGTTATTGAATCTGCTGCAAAATAAATTAGAAGGGGAAAATATTTGTTTCCCTAAAATAAAATAAATCAGTATTATTTCAGCGATGCCTGTAAATAATGTAATATTTAATGTATTTTGCTATGTGTTTCTGTGCGCAACAATGTTTTAGGTTTCTAGAAATATATATTTAAACATACGTTAAAAATACTTGAAAATATTGATAGTATTACAGCATAGGCGTGTTCAGCACAGGATATAACAGTTTTAATTCGTGTGGTAATTGAGACCGTCACCAGGCAACTATTCCTTTGTGTCTGGGACGCGGCGCACACTGATAACGAGCACCGTAACTGGAAAGTTTTCACCTTAGCACAAGGAAGTTAGTCGTGGCCCAGATGGAATGTGGGCTGCGCTGGTTGGCAACACTGCGGCCCGTGTGCTGGTGAGCCCCGGTGTGGGAGGAGCTAATGACATGTTCCGGAGTCATGGTTCGCTGCGCAGTTCCCATGGTCGCCCCTGTATCTCTCTCAGTGCGGTACATGGTGGAGAGCTGCGCCGTGTGACATGGCCTGCCTGCCTGCTGGCCGGCAGAGGCACGGTCACACAACGCGAACATAGCCCGCACTGCATATGCGCAAATCCCCCTCCCAACTGACAAATATATCTCCCTCTCTAAAAATAACTTATAAAGAAATTTACTAAGAATTACACTTCAGTACTGGAGAGATATTTAGGCTACCATTTCGTAAAAACAATCGTAAACAAATACAACTGCTCTGGTTTTTACTAGCCTACTTTGTATGTAATACTATGATACACTTGTACAATCATGAAAACATGTTTTCGTTTTTGATTAAACATTTTATTCTTGAAAAAAAAAGATAGCCCCTCCAAAATTTCTTAATGCGCAACTTGCGCAACGATCCCCCCATTGCGAGCATTCCTGCTAGGTAGTTATTTTCACACTGGTGCAAAAAACTCAAAACATTTTCAAGAGACTGCTTTAAGAAGTAAATCAAAGACTAAGAGCAGTAACACGATGCACATTTATATGTAGGCATTTTGTAAAATACTTTCTCTTCAATAAGTGGGCCGCGGTAGCAGAGTGGTCAGACCACTCGCCTCCCAGCAAGGTGACTCGGGTTCGATTCTCGGTGGGGTCAATCCCCGGATTGTCGCATATGGGAATCGTGCCGGACTATACCATTGTTCAGCGGGTTTTCTCGGGGTTCTCCCTTTCCCCGCACTTTCATTCCAGCGCCGCTATATGCTCTCATTGTCACCCCTCACCTGCGCTAAAGTTCTAGATAAGTGCTCATCAATGACTTTCTCTCTTACTCAGTCCCAAAATATTATTGTCCTTGATTTTCGATTATTTTCATAACAAAATCGGTGATACTTAGGGTGCGACAGTCTGGAAAAAATTCGAGGTTCATGCGCACCAAAGCAGCAGGGCCCTACAAATAATGTTACTTGCGACAATACCGTCCGTGGAGCAACTTAGAGCCAAAAGAAATATTGTTAGTACTTCCTCTATTTGATAAAGAAGTGTCAATATCTGGAAGTGTATGATTTTATTCTAAACGTTATCAAAGTTTGTCTTATCTTGCAACTGAGGTCCAACCGATATGTTCAGTGGTGAGCACTGGGGTTGTAGTTACTCTGCAGGTGGAAAATAACCTCGGTTTACTAAACGATAAAATATAAGCAACCGTCATCACGCGTGTCTTCGTTTGCATACTGGTCATATGTTCCATCCAGCACAATCACTTTTTAAAAACTATGTTTTGTGAAAGTGATTTTTTTGAGTAAATAAACTGTCATTGTTTCAAAACATGACTGAAATGCCATATGCCATCGTGTTTTGCTGGAATAATATGTTTCTCTTAATAAAAAGTTCAGTGTTCATTTCCAGGGACAAAATTGGTACAGCTCATTTTTTCTCAACTACAAAATTAAAGGGCTCAATTTTGCTCTTGCTGGTGTCTTGGATATATAAGTATCTAGTCAAATAAATACTCAAGTGATGATAAACCACTCGGAAAGGAAAATATATGTGAATAATACAGTCTTGCAAACACGACCCATACAGCTTCGCAGCATCCTTGATTTATACGAGCAAGAATTTAACGCTTCAATGCAGAATGTTTGAAAATCATCCAGTAACTTTACTTGTCCTATAACTAGGAATATTTAATAACTTTGAGAAATTTACATCACACGTTGTGTAGACTAATTACATATGAATTGGAAGTAATACGTTTCTACAATAATTAAATCTTACTAGCGGATAGGTTTATGTAGTTCTGGAGCTATACGTATGAAACTAGGGTGCAAATAAAAAGGTTGGCTTCATGATAAGTTTAGAGAAATATGTTCAAAAATCCTCAGTGTTCTAAGTTCTAAGTGATTTCAAGTGTCTACAGCATTTATGCCTCGAACTTACCTATAGAAATAAACTGTATGTGTAAAATGTAGTTCAAAATTTACAACTTAGAAATTAACATAATTTTTAAGTTTGTTTATGTTGATTCAGCAATTTTTTTCGTTCGTATTTTAAAAATAAATCTGTACCATGTATGAAAAACCGCATGTTTTCTATGTGATATAAGTTTGTTAGATTACGCCATACAAATATATCCTTAGGAAAAGATTCTCATAATAGTGTAGCTCATTGTAATTTAGGTAAACATTCATACGAATGTTTCTTTGTGGGAATGACTGTGTAGCCTATTCTGTAACGTATAGTTCTTTTTAACAAAACATCCAGTTCGTTACATCCTGGTAGTTCCTCGTAAACTGAGAAATATTGTGTTCAGTATAGAGAGTGTTAACAGAATGCAATGAATAAGTTGATAAAACAACGCATTCAAAACCATCAATAATATAAAAACCTACCACCGAAATAAAAGTTCGATGCAGTAAACTGTTAACGACAGTACCTCTCGTTGGAAGGAAAATTGAATACATAATAAAGTGGCCTTTCCGCTTATGTTAATTATGTAAATTATAATTAATTGTAAAGCACAACCACGTTTTTTAACTCTTGATACCGCAAGCAGTATACTAAAAAATGTATTAAATGTGACTTCGTTTCTGTAGCGAACCTTAATAGAGAGTAACGGTGAGAAGCTTTACTGGTGTAAAGTAAAATGTCACGACCATTTTTGTCGTACATGGTATATATAGGTGGTTCAGGATGAAGTGAGAACTTTCGAAACCCTATTTTAATTTTCCTTATAAATAATTAAAAAATTCTTGTCACTTATTAATATAAACAAAGCAGTAAGTATTATACAAAGTGTACAGCCATACTCGGCAGTTAACGTCTAAGCTATATTATTTTCTAATTATTCTAGAAAATACGTTCTTCAAAGTTCCTCCCTTTATCGCGAACCTCGTATAAATTAATTACCATATTAGTTGAATAATAAATCTCTTGGTGTCGGACTCTAACTGTAAATTGAATGTATGTAAGTTTAATTTTATGTTTTTATTTAAAAATTTGTAAAAGGAAGACAAATTGGTTCTCAAGGCTTGTTCGCAAAATGTTTGAATAGCAGCATATGCTTCCGGGAAAAAATTCAGTTTTTATGCAAATGAAACATTGTATTGACATTCTCGCCTTTGTTTTTTTATCAATTTTTGCGTTAGAATACTAAAATAAATTTTACTGTCTTAAGACATATCAGCACTGAAACTTGATTTACAGACCCAAACAGCTCAGATTTTAAGACACATTTAAGTAATTTGTCACGGAACTAACAAATAATTTGCATAGGAAAGGGTAGCAGCTGCACCGCTTATTACGCGTATACGAGCGGTTTTTTTTTTCTGATGCGTGCGCGCTTGGGAAGTTCCGAGCGATAGTTGGCAAGACAGCCCGGAGAGTTTTAAAAAGGCTTTTAACTAACTGCGCCGCGTTTCGGGGCAAATGGACTGCCAGCATTTACAGGAATGTGGAATGGGCCGGCGGCGCATGGGGAGGGAAGAAGATCGTGAAGAAAGTCGGGAGGAACGGAAGTCGCAAGACAAAACAGACGCGCAGCGGACAAAAGTCTTTTCGAGAGGGCAGGAGAGGTTGCTGCTGTACTGAAGATGCTTCTCTTGACTGCTCTGCCCCCTCCTTCCCTCGCCCCTTTCCACCCCCAAACCTAATACTTTACTCTCAGAAGTTACTGCGTGATTTATTCTACCAGAACATGTAATGAAAGCGAATATTGTCGCAGTTCTGCGTGGGTCAGTGGGCTCAAAATCTCCTCTCCTTGTCGAATATATCACTTCGTTTTCTTTATGATTCGTTTTATGTCCGGTTAAATGTACAGCTATTCCGTTTTCTTGAAAACTAATAATATTTTCTGAGAGATAAAACATGCTGTTAAATCTTTTATCTAATCATGAAATTGACTGAGAAAGCTGAACTTAATATTATTATAACTTGGTTTACTTTGAATATATGATCGCTAGAAATTCATTTGAAAGTGTAAAATATTTCCAAAAATATAATTTAAGTACATTAAATAATAAACCACGACGACAGCAAATAAAACACACTAACAAGCAGAACTTGTATAGTATTCCCTATTTAGCACATATATTTATTTTGTTAATGAAACACAGGATTACTTAATAATGTTGGTTGAATAGTATTGTATCAAATCTCTGAAAACATAAGCAGTATTTATTTTCCAATTTATTATTTGACTTAAAACTATTAAGCTTGATAAAAGTGTAAGTATGTACCATTTTAAGTTTCATTGTTTTGGAATAGTTTGTTACTATCATGAAGCTAGGTTTCATAACAACGGCTATAAATCCTACAGCCATTTGTATTTTTTTTTTTTAATTTCTGGATGGTTGAAATAATTCCTTTTTATAACGAGACATAGGAGAGTGTTTTCCAGTGTGGATTAACTCATACCTATGCCTTAACCAGCAAAATTAGTTTCTTTTGACATATATACGGGATGAGGCACATAAAGTGTTACACAGCAATAACCCTCAAACTAGTGATCATATCCACAAAAGTTTGTGTTCTAAAAGGCCGTCATACTGGGCCACCCTAATTTTTTTTACCGGTGGAGGCGCCGAAATTACGTCAAGGTCAACTCCACTTTGTTAAATGGAACCAGATGACATTAGTAGCAATTTGACGACGAATTCAACGACCTACAGCAGAAGGTAATTTAGCCAAGCACCCGAAAAATTCACTTACCTTGGTTTGGGTCTACCTACAGAAGATGTTCAAAGTGATGACCCTTGACTTGTAAGCACTTGTTAAGTCGCTGATGAAAAGACAATCGACCGTCAGCCAACATTTGTGGTGTAATTTCGGTACTTGCTCGGCGTGTTCTTTCTTTCATGTCGTTAGAAGTGGTAGGTGCTACCACCAGGACGTGTTCTGTGACAAAACCCCATAAAAAGTAATCTAGTGGTGTTAGATCTGGCGAACGAGGTGACCAACATACAGGGCCGCCTCGTCCTATCCACTTGTCGCCAAAAATCTCATTCGTCTCTTGTCTCGAACACAAAGTATTTTAGGGTGGTGCACCGTCATGTTGCATTCCCATGTTCATCCGAACATGCAAAGGCACGCCTTCCATTAATTGAGGCAGTAAGTTGTGCAGAAAGTTTGCGTAAACTTGCCCAGTCAAGCGACCTTCAAAAAATTATGGACCAATGACGTGATCGCTGACAGTGCCGCACCAACAATTAACGGACAACGGGTTTTGAAATGGTACAGTTCTCATCCATCGAGGATTCTCATTTGTCCAATAATGCATAATATGCCTATTCACATTTCCCGTATTTGTGAAGTTAGCTTCGTCGGAAAGAGCACATGACCCAAACATATGTGCGCATTTGTCTACGAATTCAATTACATAAATTGTAGCGATTTAAGAAATCATTGCCGTACATATCATATTGTAATGACAAACGATACGGATGGAACTTGTGTTGATGTAAGATACTTAATACAGATTGCTGTCCAATTCCACTCTTTCCATTTGCCTGCTGCTCTCATTTGGATTTAGTGCAGCAAAAGGTACGATAGCAGCCGCATTGTTTTCATTCACAATTGGTCGACGTCTGACTTGTGTTTATTGCACTGTACCGAAGCGACAGAAACGGTCAGTTAAACGTTTAAAAGCCACGTAACGATTTTTGCTGCCTATCCGGATAACGAGCCGCATAGAAATCCTGGGCGTTTCTGTAATTTTTACGGCATTCCCCCAACACCATCAACATATCAACTTAAAAATCGTTAATTTTTGCGATCTGATGTACTCTCATTAGAAGGTAATGCGTGACAGATACCTTTGGGTGCGTGACTAAATGACCTTGTGTTGTAGGTTGCTGAATTCGTCGTCAAATCGGTACTTATATCATCGAATATAAGATACACGGTTCCATTTAACAAAGTGGAGTTGACATTGTCATATCTTCAGCGCCTCCACCTATAAAAAAAATAGGATGGCCCTTTACGACGGCCTTCTCGAACACTGAACCTTTTGTCTGAAACATCTGTGGCTATATTCACTTGCTCTGTAACAATTATGTGCCGCGTCCTGCATAGAAATCGCATGTTTAATTGGGTCTTGCGCAACGGCTACCAAAAATCTGTTAAACCGTATGTTTTAAGTAACCGAAAATATACGTTTGTCCAGATCGTATGTATGTTATAATATTACTGTAAAATTTATTTGGCTTATCGCAAAATGTTAACAGAGCCACCAGAATAAGAGGAAAGAAGTGACTGGGACAAGGAAAGGAGAAAATGCTAGTATTTAAATGCAAAAAATATTTGTAAGCTTGCTTATGTGTAGGAGTATTAATAAAGTAGGAATGGTAAAAACTTTCCGATATTCCATTGGTAGCTTTACCATACATTTTTTTGGAAACGGTTAAATGTATACTGTTGTTTCAATACTTGTATAATAACAATTACGAACATTTTCTGTCATTAGAAACTAAGTGTCACATACCGTGTATGGGTTCATTACTTAGTTTAATTATCAGGAAGATTTTACAGTGTATTTTAGTGTAAAACAATTACATATGTTCAAAAGGTAATAAACATGAAGAGATAAGAACTCTATAGAGCTTGTACATGAACATTGTTGCAGCGTGCTATGGAACATTGCACACAGGTTTCACGCCCCGTGCATAAAGGCGATGCGGTTGTTAAACGCACGGGCCAGTCTAGACCTTATCGTTCTGACGTTTTCTTACCACAAACGCGGCATCCTGTGCCTGCTGTAAAGGACTCTTTAACTGGCATATTTTAGTATAGGCTGTTCACTATAAACTGAGCACTCAGCAGAAATTGTAATTATTTAAAAATATAATTTTCTCAGCAAATAGATGTTAACTTGTGAGAGTGTTGAAACTTAAACAATGGTATTTAGTTGCATGGATGTTTTCATATTTAAAATAGTAAAGGTAGCTACAAAACGGCTGAAAGAAAACCTTATGCAGTGTTCACTTTATCGCGATTGGCTTATATCGTGGTTGAATTCCTCCGTATAATATCTTCATGTTTTATGCAACTTAACACTAGCGCAAATGCAGCCAAAGTTATTTCTGCGTATGGCTTCATAAATCATATATTTAGTAATAAAATAAATAATCAGTATTAATTGACTTTCGTTGAAAATAACAAGAGTTTCATGAAAGCGACGGAAAGATGTTTTATTAATTTAAAATGTAGTGCCAATAATTTTTTCAGAAAGTCTATTTAATGTTTTTTTTAATGATTCTACTAACATTGTTTAGTTTTATGCTTACAAAAAACATCGCGCATCGCAACGTAAATGCGGCCTTTATTTTAATCACTACGTAATATTTCTCACGCAGCTTGTATAAAAATGCGTAGCAATAGTATTTCCCCTTAATTTTGTTATTTTATCGAATTGTTTAAAGATTTTTCCTGTTCTTAAACTATTCAGCAGGTGGTTTATTTCGTTGAAACTATCCTTCTATTAATAACTATTGTAGACAGGTACAAAATACTGCTATAGATTCCGTCTTGAAAATATCGTGGTTTCCAAACTGACTACCTTGGATTTTTAACCATCCTCACTGCAGTAACTTATCATTTTATTATATAATTACTACATAAATACAAACAAAATAACAAAGTATCGGTTCATAGGAATGTATCTAATTAAAAATAAATGTAACGAAATTCCAGTTACGGCCAAATTGTTTATTTCTAAACTAGTCGCCGAAAAAAATGTGCGCATGAAGCTTGTAAAATCAAACTTAATTTCTAGTTTCGCCTACGATTTATCTTAATTTAGGGTAAACCCACCACATATCGTGATAAATCACTTCGGGGGCTTAAAGAAATTGAAGGCTCTGTACTCAGAATTTACTATATTACCAATAGAGAGCAGGCATGTCTAGTTTCAGGCAATAAGTGACCAATGTATCAAACAGAAGATTAGTATTATTAATTTCATAATGTATTTCTGCTGCTGAAGTTCTAAGCTTCAGTATCACTAAGTTACTCGACATAGATGTGAACCATATTATCGACAAGTAAAATTTGTCCACTACTTACTCGTTCAGTCCGGAAACCACTCATACTCATAATGTGTGACAAATATCTGTCGAAATTTAAAATATTCAATGTAATTTTAAAACCAACTATAACGTACTGGCTAAGCAATGTCATTCAACTGAGAAATGTTTTAATGCATTTTAAGACATTATAATTTTTGTGCATTAATTTTCCAAGTTTTTCTCTCCCATTTATAAGCCAAGACATTTTCAAATCTAATATTTCAATATATTTAAAAAAACGACGTAAACAGCAGTAAAGTATCAAAAATTATGTTCGTAGAAAGAAAGAAATAATTGGGATAAAAATAATAGATTTATACAGGGTAACTGACTTGTAACTGGCAGATAGATGCTATTTATATTTCTGGTGCACACCGATGCCGAGGAACTTAAAATCGGTAAAGTGAAATTAGTGTTGTAGATTAATGCAAGGAAAATACGTTTTGTAAACAGTTCTAAAATAATTTTAAGCGTTGTTTTAGTCTCGATTTAGTAGAGAACACCTTACAGTTACCCAGTAACGAGACTTGGCCACGTCAGCACCGGGACTGTATTACTACCCCAGAAACTTCCGTAGCGCCCAGCGAGCTGTCAGGCTCAACTTGGGAAGGACAGAGAGAGTGATAGAGAAGACGAGCGACAGACAAGGGCCCTCATCAACACCTTTTATAACTATATGTACGCACGGCCGGCGCCAGAAGTGCCATGAAATTTCAAGCCTCCTAAGCCGAGCCCAGCAGCATCGGGATATCCTCTTCGTCACCATTAAAGGCAGAGATGGACGGCAAGCTCGCGAGAGGATGTGGAGGGTATTTGAATATGCCACCTCGTAACTCAGCGCGCACTGTGTCAAGGCTTGGGCGAGGGGAACTATCGGAAGAATACCCTGGTAAAAGGCTTGAGTGTGGTTTCTAAAGAATATGAATACATCACTTTTTAAATTTTTTAAATATATAGTTTTATACCCTTGTAAAGAACCCTCATAACCTGAAAAGAAAATTAATTGTATAGCAACTAAGCGCGGCAAAACATTTAAAAAATAAATTTCTTATTGTGATTGGTTATTAAGTCCTTATTTTTTAATCCAGGTATCATTGCATTTACGACTGTAAGTCTTGGAAAATGTCATCATTTACAGCTGTGGATAAATAGGATATGATGTGAACTCCGGCCAGTCTCCATATAAATGAAGTGTAAAACTCATTGTGTGCAATTATATATCTACTGGTCCTATGCTTAAAGTCACGCCCGCTAGTTGTCAAGTGATTTAAAAAAATACAAATATATATTTTTATATTAACGTAATTTCGATGTCTGAGAATGCCTACTTTTTTAACAGACTTCAAAAAAGGTTGTTATCAATTTGGCTGTATTTTTTTATGTTTATTACCTCAGAACTCCGTCATTTATGAACCGATTTGGAAATTACATGTTTGTTGGAAAGGGAATGTTTTCAATGGGGTCCCATTTTAATTTCGTTGGCATTGGACATTTGATTTTGATGATACACCAAGGAACTCCTCAAAATCGAATAGGAATAAGTGGCAGATATTGGTCAGCACTTAACATCGAGGTCTTTAGCGCAAGTGAGTGGTGACATGAGGTGAGTATGGAGCAACACCGGAATGAAAGGGCGGGGGAAATGGAAGATCCCTGAGAAAATCCTCCGACCAGCGACATCGTCCGGCACGATTCCCACATGCGAAAATCCGGGGACCTACCCCACCGGAAAAAATCGAATAAGAAATGTATAGTGAACGAGATACTGGTAGGTTTATGACA